>JAAXOA010000969.1:0-18168 GCA_036561885.1 Salina celebensis
AGTGACCTGAGTGACCAGTACACGCAGTGACCAGTTGGGTTTGTGACGATTTGGGGCTATGTGACCAGTTGTGCATGTGGTCATTTCGCCGGCTTCGTTTCAAACAGTTTTGCTGCATTCAGTTATCTTACACACTTGTTGCGACTTAAACTGGATACCATAAAAGGCAACTGGAATTTCTACTGCATTGGTTTTAAGCATTTAAACATTTTTAAAAACCCGTGTCAACGTTTCCCTTTTCTTTATTTTACATCCAATCTGGTAATAATTACTATTCTTTGTAGGTGGTGTTTGCAATTCTGCAAACTATATTGATGTTCCAACTTGTGGCCGAATTTCTATCCCGTATACCAGTCAACAGTAGACTGGACATCTCCAGAAGACAATCTAGTGCCTTATTTTAACATAGCACAATCGGTTTGTCCATATATCCACAAAGTCGTGGCGGAAAAAGAATTTTGGACATCCAGTTCACACAACACGAGAGCGAGTGAGTTGAATTCCGTTCTAGACGAGCGCATATTACGAGTTCATGAAACTCTTGTAAGCAGTGCCTTCGCTAGGTGGGTCCCGGCCCCCCTGATTTTTTAAACAATATTTTTCAATATGTACTACATTTTATGTAAATACGTATCTTATTTCAGAATAATAATATTTATAATATTGAGTTTATTGTCAAATTGAACCCATAAGCAAAGCATTTTACATATGGCGTATTAATCAACAGACAGGAAAAAAATTAAGAAAATATTATAAGTTACATACATTCAATAACAACGAGTACGGTATTCACGTAACAACGGATTATTTAAGGATTGCTTTACAATTACAAGATTACAGGTTAAAAAGGAGAGTTAAATCAGTACAGTCGTCTTCGTCACTAACGATTTCATTTGGTTTTAAATATTTTTGTTTTTGTAATTTTAAACAAAAGGAGAAAACAGATTTCTTAAATAAGGAAAGTTTAGGAACAGTTGACAAGACATTATTTGGAAGCATTAACCATTCATTTACAAGAAGAAAATTTGGTGCAGTATTGACCCAACTTTGATGAGTTATAGCTGCTAGGCATTAGAATATCTCTGTTGCGAGTAGTTTTTACACATTTCGACTGAAAGTTTAGGTAGTCCTTAAAGTAACCTGTTGTTGTTAGGTAAGCGACAACAGAACAACAAGATTTAGCATATAAAGTATAATAAACACTTTCCTTTAAATTACTCTTCGACACTTTTTAGCAGCGAAATTTCCGATAATATCATTGAAATCGGGCGCATTTGAACGTTGATTCTGTAAACCGTGCAAGAGAAATCAAATGCGGGTCATTATGCCCATTGGAAATTAATTTAAAGAAGTTTTGTGATTAATTGGTTTTGATTAACGAATGTGTTGAAGTTGAAGAACACCTCCAAGTGCTCCTCGCTGGGTCCCTCACAATTTGACACATTGACATGAACCTCATTTGTGGTGAGCGGGTCATTACTCAAGCTTCTATTCTCATTAAAGCTTGTCAAATTTGTCTCGAAACTACCAAAATCACTCCAAGGTTCCTGTTCCACTTTGGATCTTTTCACAACAAACTTATTCATTGGATATTCCAGCTTTAAGTTCCCCCAACTAACCGTTTTTTCCCCCTTCTTTGCACTCCCTGATTTATACTTTCCGGACCCGGAAACGGGCTTAAGATGGTCTGGAACCTTGTCCTCAGGTGGACGACGAATCTGTCACCAGACACAGTAGAAAGTGATTTGATCACTCTCTTGCCACGTTTTATTGAAGCTTCAAGTCTTCATAAAGCTCTGCAATACAATGAAACTTCGCCAAAGAGCAGTCCGCTGTGTTTACAAGACTGACCACCTGAGAAACGAGCTGGTTCACAAAAGAATCAGCCTACTATGCGGCAACAATGCAACTTAAAACCATGAGGGGATTTGAGAGCTGGCAGCGTGCAACACAAATTGGACGCGTTCTCATCCACCCAACCGTCTCCTGCATCTGACTTAGCCTCCATTATAGATCTACCGAACCACACTGCCCAACGAGATAATGTCTAGTGCCTGTTGAACTGGTCGTCCCGGCCCCCCTGAACCATTTTTTGTCCCGGCCCCCCGCAAATCAGGGTCTGGCAGGGGCCTGGCGAAGGCCCTGCTTGTAAGTATTATTGCACAAAGCATTTTATAACGCGTTTGAAGTTTGTCTTCTCTTAAATATTTAAGGTTTCTCGTCGCTGGTTACATGGCTTATTTAAAAATTTTAATTATAGATTTGATTGTTGTGTCGGCCCTGGGATATGGAATATTTTCTCCCGGAATATCAATTAACTGTGATTATTGGATGCAGGAATATGTTTACAACTTCACGGTTCTTTTGAGGGACATTTCTCAGATGCATCTCAGATTTAACTTTCCCATCATACCTAGATATTAAACCGTCTCATAAAAATCATAATATACTATCTGATATAAATTTCATTTCAGTTTTTCAATAAATTCTCTTTTACTTTTGCAACATAACATTAATGGGACTCTTAACTATCAGAACATAATACTTCTTTTACGAACCATGTCATTAGGTCTGCCTAGATGCCCATTTTTATGCTGTGATGGTGCTTTTTACGGCTTTCTTGTCTGATGACTTTATTTTATATTATATAATTTTTGATTATGTTATAACAACACATCCATATTTTAATAACTTTCATTTCTGTGATGTGCATACATTTAAAACGTCGCTTGACACATTGGCAGTGCGCTAAGTCGACATGATTGGGGTACCAGAACATGCAAGCTAGTGTTGGGCCAGTCAGCATTCTGATAAACAAGACACCTCTGACGAAATCCGACGGGTGCAGTGTGGTTGGCACGTGTGAGTGATATTTTCTCGCCCGATTCAGCCCATGCAAACATGTCCAGTGTAATATGGTCTCTAGCAGCTGTCCAATACTCTATAACACCCACGACCCATATGAAACATGCATAACTTGTCATGTTGGAATTAAAAAATGACGCTTGCGCTCAGTCAAATTTGCATTTTGCAGGGCTGTCCACTCGGCCAATGTTTGTATCTCGGCCAAATCTAGACCTGCATCAGCACATACTACCTTGGCATAGTCAATATTCTGAAATGAAAAGGTAACATGTGTCTCAAATCGGTAAGTTGAACCTTGACATGAAAGTTAGAATAGGATCGGTTACACTTATCACCTGTTTTTCACTTGCAGCAAAGAACACCTTGCCGTCTACTTGCGCCACAATCTTCAACCCTGCCGAATCTATAAATTATAAATGATTAAATTTCCAATACAATTCTTTTGTTAACTGAATCCCTTACACGGTCTAATCCCTTACAAGTAGTTGCTGCAAGTAGATACTCGCTAACCGAAATTGGTTATGGGTCGTTGAGTAAAAAATTTAAAGTCGCTGACATTTGCCTGACTGTACCATTTTTCCTGGTATAGATTGAACAAATTTACTCATCACGCTTTGTATAGGGAATATTTCGTTTGCAATTTTCAAGACCTGGTAAAATACAGCCAGGTGCATTTGATTAAACCGGCGGTTAAACTAATCGAATCAGCAATTCAAGAAGACAGCTCATATTATTAATATTTCGATTTGTCGCCTTTAAAGTTTATATGACTCGTTCCATACGCCAGCATTACTTGTTTAGAACGAAGGGGTTCATGGTCGCTTAGCCTAATTGACTTAAACTACCTCTTCTTCAATTTGTGTATTACCATACCTGATAGCATCCAAAGGTTTCCGAACCAGAATCCCATTAGTAGTATTGGAAGCATTTTGTTCTAGAAATTATTTTTGAAAAGTTACTGCCAACTGTTTTGCTTCTGATTGAATAAATTAAAACTGACTGGTTTCGATGTATTTGCCGATTGCGAGGCAAGACTAATGCAAAATGCAATCAAAGCAGCCTAAACCCTGGCCCGGATTTGCACATCTGAAAACAGGAGGTTAACTGGATCAGGTTGTGTATTTAACGTTCCATCGTCGACCCAAAAAAACTACATGACAGCCTACTTTAGCATGGGTGGGATAGCCGGTCGTTTTTCTATTTACATGTCTTGGAATGGGAAAAATGCTTCATGGCTGTGCGTGTTAGTCATTGGACGGTATTTTGAATCAGATTTGTTGACACTTTAAGCAAAATGACACACATCAAAGTTAATCCTTCCTGTTGTTCTAATTTACCAAATCAAAACATTTTGGCGAATTTTATTCATGGAAACAGGTACAGGAGTTTTATTCATGGTGAATATCATTATGAGATAAGCCTACGAATTTAGCCCAAAAATGGGCTTAATGGCTCTCGATCAAAGGTACTTCGGTAAACATTGACGAAGATAAGTATAAACTGGGATGGGATTCATAGATAGAAAAATTAAATCGGCTTTACTGAACTGTAGTTCATAAAGCCATATATAAAACCTCATAAGGAGCAGGTTTAAAATTTTACTAATTCCGATTTAATCTGGCTGAGAGACTGACCTCCTTGAAGCTAACAAGAACAAAACTTTCAACGTTGCTCTAGATATCAAAGCGGACTCAGGATCACTTTTGTGTAGTCAAAACACACTTATGAGGCATGCATGTATCAAAATAGGTTCATATTTGTAAATTGCCTACTTAGGAAAACCCCACTATTATTGTTGGCACAAGGCGGCATAATCAATGACATGTAGTAGGCATTATTGAGCCCGTTAGAGCAGTACTTAATGTGATTTCAGTAGTAAATCATTAATTAACAGCTTTAACTGGCGAATTCAGAATACTGTTTCTTGAAACCAGACTTCGCTCCGTCCTCACGGGCTCTAATTTAAATAACAATAGGTGATGACGTCACCTTCCCCATTGTGTTATGCCAGAAACAAAACGAACATGACTCGAGTATCCACCAACTGATGCAACACAATGGGGAAGATGACGTCATCACCTATTGTTATTTAAATTAGAGCCCGTGAGAACGGAGCGAAGTCTGCTTTTAAAAAACAGTACATTTTCCACCATAAACTGTTCTTCTGAAACTCCTTTTCGGATTTTACAATACAATGAATAGAGTAAGGTCTTTATTTTAAGCTAAATGCATTTCTTGACAAAGCACGTAATGTTGGATGTTGCAATCATTAACAAGTAACTGGGATCTTTGGATCCCTGAGTTACTTTTGAAATAGAGACACATATTTAACGTTCCTATTCGGGGTGAAAATGGAAAATCTACATCTGAATCCTGCACCATAGTACCATCTCCGTCCCACATAAATTGGTCAAGTGTAATCCTGTCACGACCAGCTGTCCAGTACGCTGCAACAAAGCAATTTATTAAGGTAATAAAATATTAAGTTGTTGTCTGTTTCTAAGAAAGTTTTTTTACTGTTGCTGAATATCGTATAATTGTATGCTGAATCCATAACGTCCCACTCATTGTCCGAAGATATTTCCGCCAGTTTCATTCCAACTGACCGACAATACGTAACTGCATCACTCCAAGACTGCAAATTTAAGTTAAGGAATCGGTTTTCTTATCAGACCGTTATGATTACAAAGAAAAGTAAAAATATATACCATGCGGCTATTTCGAACATAGAAACTTTTGGTGTTAGTTTCAGCTACCAGTTGAAGTGACGGTGGGGCAGCATCTAGTAAATAAATTGTGGGTGACATTAACTATAATACAATTGACTTTCTAAGTGTCCCACTCACTATTTAGCTGCAGTACGAGTAAAATTGTTAGACATGGAAGAATCCAATAAGCCATGGTTAAATTTCTCCTGAACTCGCTGATGTAATTTATTAGCCTCAGCCGAGCGTCAGATTCAAAATGAGCCGGTTTCATTACGGAAAATCAAACTCCGAGACGACTTTGATAACAGGAACATCGGTTGTGTGATGTGTTAAATACGTATGTTCTCAGAAAAAACACTGTCAACTGTATGGATAAGTTGGGAGTTGTATATTTAGGCTAACTAAATACGACTGGTGACAGGTAAGATTTAAAACAAGGTCGTATTTTGATGATTCTCTGAATCGCTGATTAGTGTCCTAAATCAGGCAATAGTAGAATGATTCATCCTGAGACTGATTTGGGACAAATGCCTATTTCGCCCCGTTCCAGTAAAACTGCATGAAATATAGAACTTCATTTTGCACTCATAATTCGCTTTGAAATTACACGTCAATTTATTTCCGAATAGAAATAAATACTTTTAAGATGTTCTTCATTTAAGAACTATGTTTCTTATGAATTATTCATTAACTGCATTCATATCCTATTGATTTCCAAGTAGCGATCTTGGTATTCACTACATAGCTAATTGATTCAGCTTAATGCCATTCTTTACACTTCGCTTCCGAGTATTCCTGGCGTGTAACCGGTAACTACACACTCATTGAAACTCACGAACAACCTAACGGAGCCTCAACTCATCCCAAGCCAACTCGATCTGCAGTCAAATAAAACTACGAGAAATATGGGGCTTCACTTTCACGTTTGGTTTCCTTTGAAATGCCAGACCTACTTTAATTGGTTTCATTTGCCTCAATGCATGAACGTTCCCTTAAAAAATTTAATGCATGAATGAAATTGCACACGTTAATGTTTCGTCTCTTTATAGGTGTAAGCAATGAATGAGTCTAAACATCATGTATTTTTTTGTTTATAAGGTAAAGTGTATTCTCCTCGTTTTGTTTCGTCATTAGCCATTGACTGTCGCCTTAACTTCAGAAGACGTGGAGGTTTCTGGTATCCACGTCGGAGTACTGGTAGACTCGTCCGTTTCGCAGAGAAAGTGTGGCATTTCCTCATCGCACTTGACCGGAACTAGCCTCGAGGAGTTGTGATAATTACCAAGATACAAGCACCACTCGGGAGTATAACTTTCACTCCTTTCAAATCTAACCGCGGACGTTGGGATTGAAGTGTTAGACCCAGTCCATTGGAAGTCACTCAGTCTTTCGCCGATCGTTCCACCAACCCAGAATTCTTCAAAAATCAGGAAACTAATTTGAATCATGTCTAAGATATATCAAATAGAATACTATTGAACCATTCAAATATACCTCCAGAATATCTCGGATTGTTCACCGCTATCTGAATTGCACTCCACTGTTTCCGATTGGATAGAATGGCTAATTGCATGCCGTTAAAGTAGCACCCATCCTTCGCATCTTTCCATGAATATGTTGTGCTAATGGTCGGCGCACTGCAATGATATTCTTTCCCATCAACATCAGTCACTAGCTCCAATCTCTGAGCTGCAATTAGGCAAGGAAATAAGTTGCATAAATGTGAGAAACTTGTGAGCCATTTACGTCACCTTACCAACGATTGATTTTGTCGTTACAAGTAGGACGACAAACACCGGGAGGGGACCAAAGTTTCTGAGCATTGTAATTGAGGTGTTGCTGAAAATGCTACAAAGAAGGTTCCGGGAATAACTAGTCGAAAAATATGGTTTGTGAGAACGGAGTATATACGAGCGATAAAATCGTTATCTCGGTCGGATTAGCATTATCGTGAATTGTTTTTGAACACAGACCAAAATGAAGGAGCAAGTTACTTGTGAATATATTGGATGGATCACTCAATTTACCTCATTCGGTACTCATTGCTAACATAGTATGTGTTTCAACATATCCTATTTGAAGATTTTCTATTTTCTGTTTGAACTTACGAGTAATGATATAATGATATAACGAATAATATTTATTTTGGGTTATGGTTATTTCTAAGCATTGGGCCAGTGTCAAGCTTCATTTGTCAGCTCTTATTAGAATGAGTTGAACGACATGGTTTTAATCAAGGATTGTTAAAAAATCTCCTTATAGAAATCAAGGACGTCCTTTGGTTTGGGAAAAGCGTCCTGTTGTGCTCTCTTTTGGGATTTTGGCGAAAAATGTAATATTATGTTTAGTTCAACAAAACTTATGTGCATATCCGGTTCTAATTTCTATTTAAAAGTAGAATTTTCTTTTAGGCATATTCTGCTAAATCAGCGTCAAGATTATCCACAAAAATGTCTGAAGCTTCTCAAAGTTAGTGAAACGGAAGTTGTTTTATGCTTCAGTGTCCTTTGTTATTAGGCAGGTATAGCTTTACACTTTATATACCTTCTTGGGGATACTAATGGTGACAGCTGGAGCGCTAAGAAGGATCATTAATGCGCTCTCTGGCCTTTGCATATTTTACTCGGCGCTGATCCAATGGACATTGGCAAACTCTTTCAAGATGTTCATATGGATTTACGAAACAACCTGAACGTCACATTCCGTCATTTAAAAGAAACACAAAGGAAAATATAAATACATCATACAGAACTAAAATATGGCACGAGGCGATCTTATTACAAAAGCCTACATGTAATACATAGTGTGTCCGATTCTATAAATCAGGCGTTAAAAAACCAGGTTACATGGTGCTTGGCAGACGACATCTTGTACAATTCGTCAGGAATTCAACCAGTGATGTTTAAATCGAGCCATCTGGAACGTTAACGAAATTATGAATAACGTTTCTATTATGTTTTGATTGCTCTACTTTTTTTAGCTTCTGTGTGGCTATCTTTGTAATATGCGTACAAGCAAAATGAGGACGTGTTGCACATATAGCCCTGAATTGAATGAAACGAATAAATCTTGAATGGTTTACACTGCAAACATTGAAATCGCCAGGATGGGCATTCACAGCCAAGATTAATCGGGTTTAGCTAATATTAAACCTCCTTATGAAGATTAGCATGGGACTAAGGAACTCGAATTCAATTAATCGCGATTAACTTTTCTGTGAACTCCTTCCCTGAAAACTAAAATGAAAATTCATGGCCATGAAGAATTGTTTCAGCCTTTTTGGTTTGTTGGAGTTAATAATGCGATTAATGTTCATCCAAGGAATTGTCCTGAAAAACTAGCTCACCCAGCCTATTTCATATGTCAAGTTTATCGAAAATTATGTGTTTTCTCCATAACGTCTACTAACTAGTTACCTTTGGTAAACTTAACATTGACGTCAATGCAGCTTAAACGTTATTTGGTACATTGAGAATTACTTGTCAATAATATTAAATACTATAGTAACCCTTTCTCAAGGAGTCTGTTATAACAGATTGGTTTTACATTGATGGTTTACATTGCCCCAGTACATGACCTTACAAAATGTACATTACAAGATCCCTTAAAAAGTATACCATATTTAAGGTAGTCCTTTATCTGGCTCGGGCAAGTTAGAATTTTTCGCATGTAGCCTCATTGTCATTGTTTTTCTTTCAGTTTCGAAGTTCAGATTAACACAAGTTTGTAGCAAAACAGTTTGTCATATAAATTTATAAAGTTTATATTATTAGGTTCTATTGTCTAACTTAGGCAGTTGTCTGTTATACACGGCGTTTCTTCAATACAAAGTATGTGTCAAAACAGCGCATGGAAAAACAACTTTGTATAAGCATCAGGAAGTAATTGAACCAATAATTAAAAATCTTATCATAACAACCGTATGGAGACATAATTCTAAAACTCATTAGGAATTTTACTACTCATAGTTATGATCGTATGATTACAATAATACGCAGGGCCGCCCTTACGCTACCGCCAGACCCTGCAATGCAGGGGGGCCGGGCCCTAAAACCGGTTACGGGGGGCCGGGCCCAAAGATTAAAAAATCATACATTTTCTCTAGTAAAACTGAAAATAACCCAATGAATTCTTAATCAATCTGATTAGGGAAATTATGACATCAGGAACGACTTCGTATTTTACATAATTACAGTGGTATTGTAAGTGCATATCTTATATCAATATTACAGGTAGAACTGGTAACTCCCTGCATGACAAATGCAACCGCTTGTCACGATTTTAACAATTTGGCACTATTTTTGCGTGAATTTAAATAATGGATTTTGATAAAGCAATAAGCCAAGATTTAAGCAATGGCAATCCTTTTGTTCTTGAGCATCTAGAGTGTAAATGTAAAGTGATTTTAGTTTAGCTCAGTTTAAGTAAGTCTTCAGATCTCAATTGGTCGTAAACGATGTGCATGGGTTTTGAATATGAATCAAAATGGTACGCTTTCCATCAGTTAGTGAAATCAAATTTTCACCATGGAGTAGGCCTGCCATTTGTCCTTTGTTTCAAAGGACAGTCCTTTGTTTTTGGACTAAAAATGGCAAAACACATGACTTACTTGGTTTTTAGGAAGCGTTCTTTTGTTTTTATGAAAGCGTTCTTTTGTCCTTTGTTATAGGATTTTAGCAAAACGACGCTAATTTTGGAAAACAAGACACAATTTTGTCAGTTTTTCAAGAAATTCTACGATTTTCGTCCAATTTGTGTTCACTTTTCTTTAAGCAGGTGTAGTTTTCTAGCCAAAAACGCAAAAACGTACAATTTGTCTACAACAGTTGTCTGATGGGGGTCAAAATCATTCAAATGGAAGGTAACCGTGTCCTTTGTTTTGAAGAAAACTTGATGGCATGTCTACCATGGAACCTTTCTCAGTTTATAGGGGGCCGGGTTTGGGCCAACCAAATTTCAGAGGGGCCGGGCCCCCTCTAGGGGCGGCACTGATAATACGGAACAACTTTAAGTGAACAAACAAGTCGTCTTTGTGTTATTGGTTCAACGCTGCTTCCTTGTTCCGTCAAATTTTATACAATCGTTGTTTTTCATTTGTATCGAGGAGTATTTTTCAGGCTTTAGTCGTACAAGTGCTGCTTCGTTAGTATAAAGTAAATCAATTTATGTATAATATAGTGTTTATCAAAGATTACGTTGGGCATGAAAACATAAAAAACCTCCAATCTTGTAGATTCATCAAGAATTTCTTGTTCCCCGATTATCAATATTAGCAACTGTATTGCAAAGCCATTGCCACATTTGTAATTACTTTTTGCAATAAGAATCGTCAAGTTGAATCAATCAATTGATTCGTTATTGATCTGATAACCGAAAAATCCTCCATGCCACTCTTGTAAATCCAGTGCATTAAAGAAAAGAAAAACATACGTGGCAATAGCTACTACTGCATGTGATTCTACAACGATAGAGTTTTTCAACTTCCACTATGGCTGGAAATCTCAGAAGTACTTGCTACTGGAGCAATTACATTGTATTTATTGCTGTTTTAACCGTAGCAAATGTCACCAATTGCCTTAACATCCGATTCACAAACAGCTGTGCCATTGGTACAGTTAAAGTTCTTGAAGAACATTTGACTTTTCAATACAACAAAGAAATAAACCCTCTCACCCACCAATATCTCAGGTATACGTCCTCAAACCTGGGTCTAGAAAATGTTTGGTTGTACCATTCCTACATCAGGCTTCGTTTGGGTTACTTCCGGTTAAGCAACAGGAAATACGGAGGTCACTGCACCTCTTTCATCTTGAACACAACCACCTACGCAGAAACAGCTGAAGCCGTTGTACAATCTGGACATGGAACATCGAGCAATGTCTTATTTTTGATAACTATTACTAAAAGCACTGCGCACAATATTCTCGATGGGTTTACCGGTAATGTTTTGCGGTACAAATTCGTCACAACCTTTCATGCACCTATTGTTTTTAACACGATGGAAACAAACCAACTCCAAATATTTTGCTACTTTTGCCCCCTCGACCAGTTTGAAACGATTCATGAAAACTCAACAACCAAAGATATGGTAGCTATGGCGATCAACCTGAGCAGAAATGGTCATGAATACACGGCCAGCTTGTTTCTGCCCCCAGCAAGATATATTTTCGCTTCAAGTTACCGTCAGATATGGATGTATGAATATCCCTGTCCGTACCAAAATTCCCTACGGAACACAATTAGATGCATAAAACGCGTAGATATTGACGTCCTGGTTATGAAAATTCTCCTCCACTATCTCAATGCAAGTTTAACAATGGGAGATCTATCCCCGTATGCTAAAAGAAGCTCTTGGTTCTTAACGATTTACCAATACGTTGAATTTCACGGGGCCATATCCGATCAGAGTCGGAGCAGAGGAACTATTTTCACCTCGAAGACACCTGACCTAGCAGCCGGAGTGATCTGTCTCAATTCCACCAATCTATCAAGCTTTCATATTAGTATGGTTAACGTTATAGACATAAATTGTTGGATACTTTTAATAATTCTTTCATTTCTCTTGACCTTCGTCTACCAAAACATTACAAGACTCTTAGATTTGTTTGTACTATTGCTAGGAGGCTCGTTAGACATAGATCATTTTGATAGTAAGAAGTACATCACCATTGTTTCCATGCTTGTGTTGACATTGGCTTATCAAAGTATAATATCTTCGGAGAGTATTGAAATATCAGAGTTTCCTTCACCAAAAAATTTACTGGAAAAAGGCTACAAGCTGACTGTAAATAATCCATTTTGGAACAACTACAATTTGATTCATCCCCTTGTAAAAGTTCTTATACCAGTGAGAGGGAAGAGGAAGAGCGATGTTTTTGTAGGAAATAAGTTCCCAATCAGGAATCTGGAGATAGAGGCCGATATAACAACTGACTCTGGATGGGCCACTTTTACAGAATTGATGCCATACGATTACCTGCAGTATGTGACAACACAAAAGTTGATCCACTCGACCCTTGATGGTAGACTGGAAAGTTTCTACCAGGTAATTGGGGAAAGTATATGGGTGGTTGGAAACGGCTTGATTTGCAAACGATTCAACGGGCAGAGCAAAGCTTTGCGGATGCCTAGAGCCACAAACACACGATATTTGGACTATCTCTCTGCAGCTTTGGCTAACGCGTGGAGTCGTTTTGATCAGGCTGGAATTCCAACAAAATTTACAGAATTGAAAAAGGGACAAGGAAGCAAAAAGGTTTTTGACACTTATCGAATGGAAATGCTGGGCGATTTTAAACCAGTGAATGGAATACCCCTGATGTCTGCTATTGGCTTGTTTGCGGCAGTTCTTTTTGGTATTGGAGCTGCTCAGTTGCTTGTGCTATTGTTAAAAATTTTGCTCGGTATAACCTTGAAAGTTGCTCAGAATATTTTTCGGAATGGAGTGGGTTTTATAACTGAGTTCTTATGGAAAATAGTTCTTGGAATTTGTTTATACAGGCCAACAAGAACTCGTGTTGAGAAAATATAATATTAGCTATTAGCTTCTTGAAAATATAAATGTTATAAATACATATTGTGATTGAGTTTGTAAGCAACAAACTTCTACAAACCTGATTTCCGTATTTAATACTCCTGCAGATATGACCTTAGGTTTAAAATAAGCGACAACGAAGGGTTTGCGCTTTCCAATTTCTCTACATATTGAAATCGTTCCAGATTAAAACGATTCAAGCATTTATACAAGTCATAACGCAGCTTTCTATTAGTTTTAGACCAGTTACTGTAAAAGTTCCATAAGATTTTTCGATCATATAAGTTCTCAGGGGAAAGATCTTTTTTCGCATATAATAAGAGTGTACATTTAGTACATATGTACAATAAGAGTATATACAAGATGGGAAATGAATCCTCCACTGGACCACTTTTAGCCTTTGTTACAGGTGTCAGGTTTGCTTACAATATCCTAAGTCTGAATTAAAATTAATAGGCGTAAAATTTGTATTTAGCCAGCAAATTGTAATTACCTCGATGCAAGAACATTTTTCATATTTGGTTTACTCTCAAATTTACTGAATGCTCTTTTTCCAGTTGCATGTCATTGAATATATTGCTGTATTTTAAAATTCTTTCAATTGTTCATTTTTACTCTTGAAAATGGTAACGACTAGTAATCGAAAGCTCGAGTATTAAAATACACTTTAAACCTTAAGCGCCAGAAATGAACCCTGATATGAATACATTGCATTATAGTATGGATTTGAAGGACTTTTGTCGCTTGAAAAACGAGTAATCACATTTTTTAATAATTCAATATATAATGTTTGGTTTCACACAAAACTGCATCTAGGAGTCAAAGATGTTTATTTTACATAGCGAAAAATCTAATACGTAGCCATAATTATAAACATATTTATCGTATGTAGCAACCTTACATATTTTAGACAGGTCCTCTACACATACTTTGAGGTATTCCGGTAAGCTTACAATTTGATAAATATCAAACGTGGAACTGATTTTTGTTATTGGTGAACCGATGTGTCACATGGAAGTAAAATATAGAGATATGTTTAGCCCAGAGTTTATATTGAGGGCAGTTTTAGTTAACTAACCCATTTTAAATGTTACCTTGACAGATGCATTTTCAATAAGGCAACTGGCGTAGCATACATGCATTAAACAAAAAACAAATCTGTGTCTGCTGACATGACAAATTACCTTCCTAACAACCTGAATTATAATCATATTACCGCAAACAGTCAAATACTTGCGATGAGACCATTTTGATACATGGGACCATTTTCATCTTCACGTTAGTGATTGGAATGTGTCTTGACGAAAATAGTTCTGGATGACATATGTTTGAAAAAGTAAAAAGCTTTCCAATTCCAACGAAAGTAAACAGTAATTAGAAATTATAAACAGACACTGTGCAAACTTCCTCGGGCTCTAATTTCTTGTTTACCGTTATTGCTAAAAAAGTTCTTTGCGTTAATAATTAAGTGAGTGGGTTCAAAACGACGATTTTAAGTTCTTAAGTAGAGAATTCAAGTCACCTAATGACTAAAAGGTGAAAGCAGGATTTTTTTGGTCAATAAAAATGTCTGTAACCGTTCAAGGTTATTATCTGAATCCTATGAGTAGTCCTAGGTTTAAAGTTTTTCAATAAATCAAGGTAGTTAAGTGCAATGGTGCAAAATTTGATCACATTTTCGAAGGGCAATCACAACATCTGCATGAAAACATTTGTTTCTTAATTAAATCCAAAATATTTTTTTTAATCCGAGTTTTTAAATGATGTCATATGAATACAATATCAGCCACGAAGCCAACTACATGTATCGTCAGGTTTTTACATTGCATGCAATGTTTTTCAAAACGGTTTTTGATGAATTACCATCTACAAAAAAAATGGAAGAAACAATGCTATTATGGAGATATTTCTGAGTAGGTTGCTCTATATTTTCGAATTATAACCAAAACCGGTGATTATAAAACATACTTCGTAAAGCAATCAACTTTTGGCGTAACTTCGGCCTATAGTGATAAAATCAATTTGGAGCTCTTCGGACAATCAGTACAAATCATATTAATTATATATATTTTTGTTATAATTTATAGCTAACATTTTTTATAGAAAACCCTCTCAGCGACTTCATCGGTGATGTAAAAAGTAACTCGATATTTTAACATTGCTCTTTGTTAAAATATTCGGCGCTATATTGATTACCATCCAAAAAGTGTATAGGTGGAGACGTCTTGTTGTAATTTTCCACCGGATGGTCTACGTGGATTAGCCTCGAATACATATTCAAGTAAATCCCCAAAAAGTGGAATCAAGGAGCCCACGTAACGCAAAAGGAAACCCATGGAAACATCTTTAAATCAATATCATGTTAGCTGGTTACATAAAATTCAATCGATTATCTCAAACTGGAGACAGTTTTTTTACAATCGACCACTGTATAATCCACTGTAATATTTATATATAACCAAATTCTTATTTTCAACGCTGTTCTAAAAACTTTTTAACAAAGAGCCCACGTAACTCATGTAGAAACCTAGACGAATATCCAAAAATCGTTATGATGTAAGCAAGCTTTTGACCTGGCTTTTGCGATATTACCCGACTTGTTTTTTAGTATAAAACTCAAACAATTTTGGTACTCTACCTTAATTTAACTGTTTGCAGTGTTATTCAAGTCTTCGATGGTTCTAGCTTCTTTGTAATAACACATCCACTGTAATATTAATATATAAACCCATTATTATGTTCAACTCTGTTCTAAAAACTTTTTAACACAGAGCCCACGTAACTCATATATAAATCTAGACGAATATGTTGAAATCTGTGATATAAGCAAGCTACCGACCTGGCTTTTCCGATATTACCCAATTTGTTTTTTAGTATAAAACTCAAAAAATTTTTGGTACTCTACCTGAATTAGACTGTTTGCAGTTTTTAGCAAGTCTCTAGGTTCCAGTTTCTTTGCAGTCACACATACTTAGTTGCATATCATACTTGCTTATTATTTTTTAAACAATGGGAACTCCACTAATGTGGCGAGGTTGTTGGTTATCAGAAAGAGTGTTTCGAATCATTCTCCCGTACAAGCACAAAATAAGAGTTGACGTAGAAAACCGAATATACTATGCAGAAACAAGGCTCCGAACCCTTCTCCCTTACTATTTCTCTTTTGTTCCCATCAATATTTCTCTACTGGCTTGTTTAGCAAGTATCTGGAAGTTCGTAACAGGTGATCTGCAAATATCTACCGTTTCTGCAATGTTTTATGCAGCCTTTGCCCTCTATCTTTGTGTTTCGCACGGCCTTAACTATGTTTATATACAACGTGGACACGAACTCTGCAACATTTATTTTAATTCGTTGCTAAACTATGCATCCCAACTTTCTCGTTGCAGGTTTCCTAACTCCAACCACCTGAGTATATATCAGCTAGTTTACAGAGGTAAGTCAGTAATATACAAAATGGACTAACTTATTTGATATACTGAAACTTACCTGTTTGTATACGAGTGTTATTGCACGTTCAGGGTTTCACAACCAAAATACGTAACATCCTGGATTTGATTTAGGGATTTGTTTTTGTTTATTTCACAGAAATTCGAAACTACTTGGAACCAGGTGCGGATACAGATTTTGTTGGTATCTGTATATTAATCCTAAATATACTTTTTACGTTTTGTGGAATCACAGTCCCTTTCTGCGTCTTCCTTGACTTTGACCCCTTGTTTGTAATAGCCGGTCATTTGTTTCCTCATACGATTCTAAGTAAAATATTTAGGTTTTTGTTAGTTTTTTGGTCGGTGCTCGAGGCGACCAGAACCTTAGCGATAGTGTTTACAGCAGCAATGACAGTATTTAATGTAACTAGTTCAATTCTCAAATGCATTCGTAACAAACGACCTCTCCACAGATCAATTAAATTTTACACATACTGTCAAATTATAACTGAGACGGCCAGCGCCGGAATTCGAGAAATTGCAGCAATCATGATGGCGTCCGGATTTCTAATGACACTATTTTTGAATTACATGGTCATGAAGGGATACAACAAACTTCCCCTATTCATTTACTTGTGCATGGGTTTCTTTACTGTTTGTTTGTATATGTTAATATCGGAAACATTACCTTTAATTACAACATGCTTTGGAAGTAGTTTGGAAATTTGCAGTCAAGTTTGGCTCCATCGGCTTCAGTCACTCGTCGGAAAAGTTACCAAAACTGAGTTTGACTGTTTGCGGAAATTGATTCGGGCTCAAAGACCAATTCGATATTACTACGGAACAGCAGTTTTTGATAGAGACACTAAGCGGAACTACTATTGGAATCTACTCGACTTTACTATAAATGTGTTATTGTTGGATCATTAAACTTAAGGCATGTCATTCAACCCGTTAATACTCATTTTCATCAACACACACTTGTTTTGTCCAAAATACGTATTACAAGAAACAACTTTAATCGCTTTCAAGTGGATGCAAATAAACTTTAATTTACCTAATGCTTGTAATTCATGGCTTTATATTGAGGTATCACAATAATTACTGATAAAATATAGAAATATGTCAGGGAAACGCATCATGTAACACCTTCCACAATAACTAAGCCCATATAGAAGGCAACGATTATCAACCTGTGCTTGAAAGGCATCAAATACAATTCATACTCTGTACAGCTTTTATTCAAGGAGATATAATGTTATTAAGTAGCGAAAGATACTTTATAAAATCGTCGTGGTGGTCTGTCCGTCTGTCTGTGGACACGATATCTCGTGAACGCTTGAGCGGATTTTGCTGATTTTTTGCACACATGTTCCTCGTTTCTATGGGATTCCCTGGTGTCAATCTTGGGTCTCTAGCTTGAAGCGTTAATTAGTTACTGTGGATAACCACTACATTCATGATCAAACGACCCAGGATTTCACATGCATTGAAAAGGTGGCATTGAGTATTTTTTTGTGTGTCACAAATTCAAACCGAAAGTTCTGACATTGAGCGACCAATTTCCAATTCTATTTCAAGCTTTTGGCGTTTTCTTCTGTCAGGAAAAAACATAAACGGCAGATTATTG
>JAAXOA010000970.1:0-18165 GCA_036561885.1 Salina celebensis
TATACGTGAAAAATCAAAAAAATTGATAGCATCATAACTCGAATAAAATTAATGCTATCAACAAAGTTAGAACGGTATTGGGATCTATGGAAGTGTATCTTTCAACGAAGTTAAGACGAGTGTTCATATCTAAAAACTTCCATATGCCAGTTTTTTAAAGAAAATTTGATTTGCCCAAAACCTTAGCCCAATAGCATTGTACTATGTAATTTAGGACAAAACTGGATTTCCAACAAAAATAGGATGACAAATCTTGTTTATCAGTCTTTGATTTATTGATAACTCAAGTTTTTTTAAAGGTACAGAAATTAACAATTATGGTGGAAACTAACAAGTTGTGTACAATGTAAATATTATGCATGTAAATTTTACTGAAAGTTTGGGAATGCTAAAATTCGCCCAGAATCAATTTCTAACTTTGCACCGATTCGGATATTTTCTTCCTGTGCACTTGTACATTTTATTGATTTTAGCAGCATCGCAGTCGGTCATTCCCCCTTTTCCATTTCCAGTACCTAAAACGCAAATATCAACTTTCTCATCAACTGGGTAAATAGTCGGCTCGCAATTATCCTTCGCAAATAGAAAGGCTGAGTAGTGCATTATGCTTCGGATGTCATACGGAAAACCCGCACCACTAAAATCCGGATTCAGCTCAAATTGGCTTTCCTTTTCTGTTTCAAACGGAAAAACACTTGCATGTTATCGCTGGAATTCTCAATTTGCCCCAAAATTAATATTTACCGTTACCATTCAGAACGTTGTCAAAGTCTATGTCAATAAATTTGTCTCGATCTCTGCAAAAATAATCAAATTTTAAGTCCCCAAAGCAATTTCAAATTGACTATATTTTCAAATGGAAAGTTACCGTCGTGACTGTTCGTGGTCAAATCCAAGGGAATGCATCAACTCATGCAAAACTGTGAACTTACTGAAGCAACCTGTCGACAGATTTAAATGTTGGACCCCTCCAACCATACCAACATACGAAGAGCATCCAACTTGCGTTAGACGAATGTCGATGTAGTTTCGATCGCTTTCTCGGTCCACAAAACGCACACACGTTTTTTCCTCTATTTCGTCCATCGCATCGAAAATGGCATTTTGAACGGCAACTATCTATATAAAATTATTTCATGCAAATAAACAGAAAAAAAAAGTTTTTAGCTAACTTTAAATTGTTTACTCAAGGCTGGATCCACCGTAAACGGTATCTCTGCGTTTGGCCAGAGTTTCCTAATAAACCGAAAATTAGGTGGTCTTAGCTGTACACCAACGGGAACAACCACGTCTCCTCCAATGAAAGGTCCTCGTTCCACAACACGGTCCCAACGAATTAGGATTTCTAAATTTGACAACCCATGCTTTTATCGTTTCAGTTACAAAACATAATTATGTAAAAGCTAGATATGAATTGTCACCTTGTTCCAAAGCGGGTTGTCTTAATTTAATTTGTGGGTTTGTAGCTGGCCGCTTTTGGCTCCGTCTCCTCGCAAACCTCCCTTGTGTGCTTCTAATTCTGTATGAGTTGTTTCCATGGGCCCTTGAGAGGGAAAATCTTGTTATGGGTGAATTCACTACATACAATTTCCCATTTTGACTTTCTTTTAAAACTTTCACTCCAGGATAAGTTCCATTTCTCTGTTGATTGGGCTGCGTCAGTCTTCTTCTTACACGTAATACATTGTAGTCCTCTTCGTCATAATATTCCTCACTGCTCTCCTCTAAACTTGTCTCATCAGAGTAATAATCTTCGTCATAAGATTTAATTTCCTCTTCAACCCGAACCGGAACGACTACTACATTTGTTGGACAAAAGTCTCTGTCCGGTATATATCTGCATACTCCCGGGCACCTCTGCCCCTGGCGTTTTGCCGTTTTCACTGAGTTCAATCTGAACTGTCTCTTCCGATTTCTCACTCGTTTCAAATTGCCCTTGTTGTAGTGTTTGGCATGATCATGTTTTTCTCTAATTTTCTTCAACAAACTGAACCGGTTGCAAAATTACTGGAATAGCAGTGCTAGTACTGAACCGTCCAAAAATACTTCCAGGATCCCCATTACTCCGTGACTGGCTGTTGAAATAAACCAAATCGCTGCGAACAATGTCTACAAAAACAGAAAATGAAACCATGTCAACAAGTTAAAACTCTAACGATTTGCAATACTAAAACAATTTCATTACCAAAAGTACTTGACTGGGCCTGACTGTCACTTAAAATCGGTAGCATAAAAATAATTAATGCAAGTTTAGCCAAGTCATAAACTGTATTAGCCGTCATTGTACATGCAGGCGTCTTTAATTTAGCTATAATTAACGCACTAGTGTTGACAATTTTAAAAACGTGATGACACACGCTAAGCAGCAAGCTAGCATCACCACTGCCAAAAATAATTCAATAATTATCACCGACCGTTGCAGTCCACTCGTTCAGCCTTACTTTACACCTCAAATCATCTTTGTTTTCTTTGATAAGATATGATAAGCCTCCCACAACTTGTAGGGCTTGCACAGGTTCGAAAAACATGTTTTTTCGCGCATCAAACGCGCCCCATTCTGACCAAGAGTCACACCGAACCTATCCCTTGACATGGTTCTCGTCCTTAGCTCAAAACTCTTGTGTCAAGTAGTCATCCTTTAACTTGTCAGAACCTTGGTAAGGGCTTGCGTGTACATTTCATATTTTTCAGCTTTCGTAACGACTCAAAGTCTACAACAAATCGCATAGATTTTTTCGCATAAAATTAGCATTCAAAATAATTCCTTTTTTTATAGCTATTGAATTACTATATTCTTCTATATCGTCAGATTATCGTCTTAAAAATTTTAAATCTTCTATAATAGAATCAAATACCTTTTGCTAGCCATCATTAAAAATCTAACTTGTTATTAGATTTACGCTCTTGTGCTGAATTGCGCAAAAAAGGATCATCTACAATTGTTTCCCTAGAATGCACAATTGAGTTTGAAATTTATCACTGCAATAATTTACCTAACGCACTAGCATTTAAAGGTTCTTCTAATGCAATGAAAAACTTGTCATTTTAGGGGTTTCGTTGACATTAGCGTAAATTGACGGTTAAAATATGAGATATCCATGTTGAAAAAGATTGAAAGGTATCAGTTGCTTGCTACTTGCCATACTAACTGTCGAGACGTTTGGTTTGTGGGGTCAAAAGTTGACACAATGAAAAATGAGTTTTTCTAAGCCTAAAATATCGCATTAATGCGTAACTATAAGTGGCTAAGTTAGTTATGAAATAGGTTGTTTTTTTAGGTGGCTGTATGAAATTTACCGATGAATTATGAGGTAAGTTTTAATAAGGTGGAGGTGGTGGAGTGCTCAAAGGCGATGTAATCTTTACTCGTTTAATTTTTAATTTTTTGAGGACGACAAGTCAACAAGGGAAAAAAACTCTTAATTACTGTACGCCTACAACAAACATTAATGTAAATGACACGATGACCCATCCCATCATCTCTGAAAATAGTAATATGAGTGGTCAATCATGAACAATCATGATAATGAATTTGAAACGTGTGCTCATGTAATTGCTATGGTAGTTTACTAAAATTGAACACGATTAATCTCACTCGGGAAAAACAAGTGGACTCAAGTTATTGACAGATTGATCAGAGATTGATGCACGTAATTATGGACATTTTTTAAAATGAAGAATGACCGCAGCTGATGATGACATTTTACAAGTTTATATCAAATGATATAAAAATGCCCCACAAATAATAATTGTCTAGGTGTATTGAATTGGTGACAGAAAGGTATAATTAAGCAAACTGATAGGTTAATTTGCTTGCTTCATAGTTAGATAATATTTATCGAATAAAAAAATTGTTATACTATGCTAATATTTAGTACTTCAGCAGTTTTTGAAGATATCTTCTTATTATATGACGTATCGAAAGTTAAAAGGTCATCTTCCAAACATCAGTTTTTTTTTGCATACACGAGAAGGCAGTTGCAATTGCAACAGTTGTTTGTCTGAAAGTGACAAGTATCGGATCGGACACGTCTCTTAAAACCCAAGGCGGTTTTTTACACCATCTATCGACGGACCGGAAGTTACTGTTTCGATTTAGTATTGGCAAGTCACCATTTTTTAATTGTAATTTCCAGTGTTTATTGTTGGTAATTGATTCAAAGTATTTCCTTCTATCTCTATGTGTGTTTTTCCAATGAAACATGATAGACATGAAATGCATTTTTTTTCTTTTTAGCCTTACTAAAGGAACTACTGACATTTGACAGGGGTACAATTTGAAGAACAGCAGGATTTTCTATGAAAAGAACGGTGCGTGATACAGCTAAGTAGTTTTAAATGACAAAACAAGTAACATGAACTCGTCTTTCATGCAAGTCTAAAATGGGTAGACGCATTGAACATTTGCATATTCACATGAAAAATTCAAAATGTGAAAAGTATGCTTGTCTTGGAAATGAAGGTGGAATGGGTTGGGTTGCTTTGCTATATAAATGTATGCACTTGAGTTTTGCAGTTGCTTAGTTTTTAAAACGGAATGCAAAACCAGTTTAGTTTTCTATTCTAACGGCTGAAGTTAACATAATAAGTGTAACAGCATATGAACCGTGGTGTGTATTGGCATAGTTTTTTTGCAATGTCCCAAGGTCCAAATCCAGGACCAGGACCAAGGAATTTGAAAAACTACGGAGGAAGATGTGGACAATGAAGCATCGAGTTTGTCTCCTCGAGTTTGGTCTTGGATCTGTGGCAAAGCTGGTCCGAGATGTGGGAGAAGGGGAGCCTTCAAAGTCTAAATCAAGAAGGCGAGCCAAAACTTGATGACCAATTCAAGTACAAACGAACTTTGGAAGGGATCAATGAGGTCCTCAAAGATGTGGAAGACTCTATGAAACTAGCATATTCACCTGATTTACGGTATATTTATTAAATTAATTGGTTATTGATGCCATCTCTCGAATTGAATTGTTTTCACTATAAAATGCAGAGAATTTGAGAAAACTTCTGTGGACGCGCCTGTAAGGTGTGAAATATCTCCCCGGAAAGCGTTGGAAAACACTCCACATAATGGAATAAATTCGCCAACCTCTGACTTCTGTTCCATCCAATTAGTTGAAAATCCATGTGAGTATCAATCACTTAAGTCAATGGACACCAATCGTCACTATGCTGTAAATAGCAATGAAAGCAATTTGGAAATGAGTGGATCCCGGTGTGCTGCTCAGCTAATGTTGTCAACTAACTCGCTTGACGCCTTGTCAACACTTGCTGTCGTTGCCAGCTCAAAACTTCACGAGAAACCGGGTTCAACACGTGGAGGACCTCAAGTCGACAATGTGTCATGCGAAGGTCATCACTCGGTGAACTTCCACGTGCCAGTAAGAAGGACCCCTCGACGAGCACGAAGAACCCTGGCTACACATTGCAAGGAGTTTCCATAATTAACAACAAACTGGAAATAGGACGTTTTACTTGTAGTGTGAATGACAATGCAGCACAATTTATTTTTACGTTGTTACTTCTTCAATCTTTATTATTGTTAATAATATCAAAATTTGTTAAAGAGGTAGATAGCTTTGCTGTACTTCAGATGACCCTAGTCTACTAGTTTGGTTAAATAACGGTATTTGACTAATACTTTGATTGGATGAATAATTCAAATTAGGGGAAATAAACATTTAATCTTTAAACGCTCGTCGTAAATTCCTTTCTCCCTAAGCAATAATTAACTTAATGTAAATCGTGCTACCCTAAATGACAAATCATCTCATAATCATTAAGGCTTATCAATAAACAAAAATTCTAATTTTACCTTCACTTATAACAAAACTCGAATCATTTAGATTAACCAACACGCTTCATTCCCCATGAAATTCAAAAGCATTCCAAAAATTGCTTGGGATTGCATAATTTGAATATTATTCAAAATCAGTTCGATCCCCAGTCACCGCTTGGGTAAAAATGGCCGGGTTCCAAAACCAAAAGACAAGAGAATCAAAAACATCATTTTTTTGCATATTCTCAATCGAAAATTCGAAAGCATCCAAACAAAACAAGCTGCAAAGTAGAATAGAACTATAGAACGACAGTACAGACTATTTTGCTGATTATCAGTTTACAGTGCCTTGTACAAATGGTAAGGACTCGGATGCTGGACGTCCCTCACCCTAACCGATATTTCTTTTGTGTAAAAACCGGCGAAGTTTCTGTTGACAAGGTACCAGTGTTAAATTGGCAGTTAGTTTATTTAGTGTTTATTGCTGTTAGTTGTTAGTTGATTCAAAATTGAGAGTTTTTGACTGAAGATAAAACCTGGAGTGTTGGACACAACTTGGAGCCGTTATAAGTGTAATTTCGTTGGAAGAAACTAAGGATCTACCATGGGAAAGAAAGCGAGGAAGAAGTTGAATGGGAGCTTCAAAGCACCGGTTCTTCCAGTTGTAAAACCACCAGTGGAAAGTAAAAAAGTCACGTTAAAATCAAGTGATGGAATGGAGTTCCATGTGGACATAAAGGTGGCTTGTGTTTCTGCCAAGTTGAAGGCGCTCTTGGATCTGGAAAAGGAGAAGGACGACATCATTATCCCTTTGGATGAAGTGGAAGGCTTAGTGTTGCGGGATATAATTTCATGGTGTGAGTATCATCAGGTGGGTGGACTTTATCTTATTTTTGATCACGGCCCAGTTTGTATTCTTTTGATTATATTTGGAAATCAAATTATTCCATTGCAGGACGACGAGGAGGATGACGATGATACGATGTCGGACTGGGACCATGAGTTCTTGAACAAGGATAAGAACGCTGTTTCCAAGTTGGCGTTGGCAACAGTGTATCTGAAAATCAACGGTCTTCTTGAAATCATCGGCAAAACTATCGCTGAAAACATTCGAGGGAAAACGACAGAAGAAATGCGTGAGTATTTCGGTAAGGCAAAACTATCGCTGAAAACATTAGAGGGAAAACGACAGAAGAAATGCGTGATTATTTCGGTATAACCGATCCCGGTTTCACCCCTGAAGAAGAAGAAGAAATGATAATTGAGAACAACATTTTGCAGCTGGATCAAAACCTCAGGCAGATATTACTTCGCTGAATACTAGAATCGACAATATTAAAAGTAGTATGTTAATAATGTGAAAAATTGTTAGATTAATACAAAAGACAATTAAACAACTAGATTAAATTAAGAGACTAGACTAGAATCCGTTTGTGTACAGTTTGTTTGCACTATGTTAATTAAGCACAAGTAGTAGGTTTCGTCATAAAATAACTCATCAACATCAGGGTGTCTCGGAAGTTCAAAAAATGGTGCACCCTTACTGTACTTCCAATTAAAGGAAAAGTCTTAGTTGTTGTGCCCGTAATGTAGCGAGCTTGGAAAGATAAAATGATATAATTTTTTACGACCAAGTTATAATGCCTTAATTGCTATTAGCGAAGCTACAAAATATTCTGTTAGTACACAGAGAGTTCGTCATACTTCATCCATAAGACGACCAGGTCATCAGGATGTCACTCAAGCTTACTTTGGTTGCGTGGCGGTGGTGGCGTAACTGTCAAAGATCAACTCGACTAGTCTCGAGTGGAGTACATGGAATATCCATTGGGTAATTGGGCATCACGAAACAGTTGTTCAATATTTAATTACTATTAGGTGCATGTCGTAGTGCTATAAATTCATCTCTCTGCTACTCCTGAAGTCCTGAATGAAACTCCATCAGTTTCTTTTAGTATTCATTAGATATTGACAAATAAAACACCTCCTAATCGCGTTACTAGACCATTTCCAATGGTTCCAATTCAATTTAAGGTTTCCAAAAATATGGTTCCTAAAATACCACACAGAAATGGTTCTCCTGTTAAGGAAATTAGTTTCTGTTTAGTTTTCATGTTGCTCTCAATTCCATGTTTTGGAGCACTCCACAGCAGCAGACCGGTAGCAGAACGGTTAGTAACTGAAATCATTTCAATAAACGCCAACTGTGATATTAACGTGTGGAACCAGGACAACTTGGACTATTCCTCACAAATCTTCTTGGAACAGCTTCTATCTAGTAATGCTGTTGGTTTTAAATCTACATTTAGTCATGTATTACATCAAATCAGCAACAACAAAAGTGAAATGCAAAGGCCACGGCACCAGCCAGTCAGAAAAATGCAACCTTGTAGCTTCCAAGTGAACTTTCTCTTTACTCGCTCACAGTGTCCAAACAACGCTAGTGAAAGCGAAGCCATTGGTCTTTCTTTATCGAGTTCTACATCTAAATTGGCCACAGACAGGTTCATACTGATAACCGATTGTAACGCACACGCCAGGCAGCTTCTGCTATCAACAAATGTTGGGTTACAAATGGCGTTTAAAATGGCTGTGATACTGTCACCAGGCAAAACAGAGCTGGTAACATCGTGTCTTTACTGTGACAACGGTAATTATAGACTAGTGAGGATCCCCCTTTCCACTAAACTTGTTTTCGATGACACGGCCCAATTAAATGGAGCTCATTTGCAGATTTCTGCTCCTAAAATACCACCTCGGTTGTCTCTCGGAAGTAGACCAGACGGTTCCATTAGATTCACAAGGGGTCTTTACAGATATCTTTTGGAAGCTTTGGAGTCCCGTTACAATATAACATATTCTGCTTTCTTGTCAGAGAAAGGGGCTGTTGGGAGCTATGATCCGAAGAAAGGTTTTACTGGGGTAATGGGCGACGTTATCTTTGGTCGTGGTGAAATCGGTGTTTCAATAGGATTTTCCTACGACAGATATCCTCATGTTGAGTACGGCTCTGTTTTGGAAGCGGAGTATTTAACATTCAGTTCTGGAAAGAGAGCTCCATACACAAGCTGGAAAGCTTTGATGTGGACCTTCAAACCTACCATGTGGTTGGCTTCTTGGCTAGCTTTTGTTGTTTCCAGTGGAACTCTCTATCTGATTGCAATGTTTTCTACGGAAGATAGCCATTTCCATGGAATATTTCCTCCGAGTTTTTACATTTTTGCTGCATTTCTTGACCAAACAGCTTCCAGGGTTCCGTCTAGCAACGCTGCAAGGCTGCTTTGTTCCATTTGGTTGCTATATTCTCTTGTAGTGTCCAACGCTTTCAGGGAGAAACTTTTTGGATTTCTTAGTTTCCCCTTGGAAATCGAAATTCCTGAAAGTTTCCAGGAGTTAGCCACATCCCATTTCAAAATCGGGTTGCAGTTTTACGGTGGAGCTGCTTATAAATACATTCAAACAAGTTCCAATCCAGCTTTTGTGAAAATTGCGAGTAGAATGAGTTTGGAAACTGATCCAATTCGGTGTTTTACAAAGACCCTGGAAGCCGACTTTAGCTGTATCCATTACCATGGAGCTGCCGAGTTTGTCCGAGCTAGAAACCTGAGCGACAGGCATGGAAGATCTAATTTTGTAATTGCACCAGCGAGCACCTTGTCCTTATCTATTTCCGTTGGAACAAAACGTGATAGTGTTTTGATGAACCAAATCAACAACGTCATTCAACCGGTGCGGGACATGGGGCTGGTAGGTGAATGGAAGAAACTGGATTTTACAGAATTGCTACGGAAACGAGTTCGTTGGGAAATGGACACGGGGATATACCGAGAGAACGTTTTGGAGGGGGATCAGCATGAACATGTGCAACCTCTTGGAATGAAACAATTGTTGGCTTCATTTGGAATGCTTCTGTTCGGCGAAATCGCTGCTGCAGTGTTTGTCCTGAATGAAATCGTTCCTCTGAGATCGTTAAATATCGTTATAAATGAAATGAAATGTAAGCTTTTCCGTGTTTTTACTATGCGCGGAGGCAGTTAATTACGATTAAATAAATAAAATCCACCTTGTCTGTCTTATTCCTGATAAATATTGCTTATAATTTATTAAAGCTAAACTGATCAATGAACAGAATTTATTGTAATGAAGTATACTTTAATAATTTTTCGTATTTAAATTAATCCTACGAATTCAAAGTTTCTGTAATGACCGATTGAATGGTATGTTGGAGGCAAAACTAGCGATCAATCGAAACAGTCGTAGCAGACGACGGGGATATTGAGCCAAGACGGATAGTAGAATCAGAGGAGGAGGTCGACAATGAAGAATCCGATTGGTAGCCATTTGAATCCATAGCTGCTGGCGACTGGAAAACCATAGTACCAGTATAGTAGTCAAGAACCAGCTGGGGACATTTTAATTTAGCTTCCTCCGAGGACACGATCGACAAATCATCACTGTTCCTGAACTTAACAACGTATTTCATCCTCATCTCGTCGCCCGAGTCCTTGAAGGCCATAACCACACGTTCAGGAACCATCCCTACCCCATTCACCAAAATTTCTCCTGGTTGAAACATCGATCCGTTCGAGGCTTGACATTGAATTGAGTTGCCTTCAGCTGGAGCTTGAGGTCCCAGTTGGACTGGACGTTGGAGATTAGCTCTAGCGCTAGAAGATAAACTGGAACTCGGAGTTGATGGTGCAGAATTCGTCCTAGGAAGGCGAACTGGTATGAACATACTTTCATCTGAATCGTAGTCAGATGAAGACGAAGACCCTTGATTGTGCTCGCCAGACACCATTTTTAACCTGTAAAGAAATAATAAATCAAAAGAAAAATATTTTATTATAGATAATAGATACTGCTGCTGTCAAAGTGTTCACTCAAGTTCACCATCAAAAAATCAATAAATCTCACCTAGAAAATGATTAGAACGGACCACACTGGTCTCAAGGCACAACAAAAGGTAACTGGTACCAAAACTAAAAACGAAGTTGGCAAAAGAAAAGACTAAATCACAGTTTTTCATTTATGATTAAAAACCATCAACGCTTACAGCAGACTACCCGAACCCAAACACTGAGCCGACGATTGACAAATGATGAATGAATACGTTATACGTCACGCGTGCACTTCAGCTAACTTTAATTTGTGCTGAACATTTACTTCACACATACCGAGCAGGGTGATCCAGAAGCACTTACATTGAAGCGTATTAAATACTTTCCGGCTTCTTATCATGCCTGTTTCGGCTATCGAGGCTATTTTTCCTATCGACAATTTTTTTCTTTTATCATAAACGTTCTGGGAGACTTTTTTTTCTGTATTTTTAGTATAGCTCTTTTCTTAACTACGATGTCGCATTCGAGTTTCCTCAAAAATGAAAATATTCAAAGGACCCTACCTCGAATGAACTATTTTTCTGTCCTTAACCTTACTATCTTTTGTGGAATTTTGCACTGTTCTGATTAGCATCACGGACACAAGCATAAAAAATGATCGAAAGTTTATTTAACCCAGTCATTTTTTTATGATTTGTGAAAACTGTATTATTTTTACAAATTTACAAGTTACCGCTTGCTTCTTTAATTCTTTTACGTTTATGTCCGCATCATATTATGATATGATAGTAAATTGTTCGGCTGCTGCTTCATAAAAAACAATAAGAATATTAGATGATTTAGTTACAAAATCAGTAACTTCAGATTTTTGATTTACTTATTACTCCTTCTCAACATTGAACGTGACAAATCGCTTCAAAAAAACTTTTCCTTCTTCAAAAAGTGGTTTGGCGACTTCTCTCCATCGACAGTGCTGCTTGGACTTGATTACAGATTAGAGACATGTGGTGTATGGTTATTGAGTAGCTTTTGCGAAGAAAATACGTGAACCTTCTAATCATTTAGCTATTTTGTTTTTCTTTAATAAATTATGATTAGGTACGCATTTTTTTCGTAAACAGAAACACCAAGGTGGCATTTTAGATAACAATGGGACATGAATTTCTTTTACTTCAAAATTATGTCCCTAACAAGCTTCTAAATTTTCAGCAAGCTACATGAGCTTCTACTACGAAATCCTTTTAATTTAGTGTTCACTGCAAGTGCACAAGAAGTTTTCTTGATTCTCTACATTTTTATTAGTCAAAAAATTTGCGTTTAGCTTTTTTGAATACTTATAATTCCACGAAATAAAGCCATAATTGTTTTTTTGTACTATTGCTAGTCATTAAAACACACGTAGAATTACAAAGTAATCAGTAATCAAAGCAATTATATACACACATGTTATATAATGTTTAAAACATTTTATATTAACAAAGACTAGACACAAAAATAANTACGTAGAATTACAAAGTAATCAGTAATCAAAGCAATTATATACACACATGTTATATAATGTTTAAAACATTTTATATTAACAAAGACTAGACACAAAAATAAAGAGTTGTGTTTGTAGAAAAAACAAAATAACAATGATTCCATTCATAAACGTAAAAAGAAAGTTGTAAGTAACTAGTAACTAAAAGAGAAGATAACGAGGTACATTCCATAACAAAATATAGGCATTAGCACTGCTGGACAACATTATCAGATTGCCCCAAGCTGATGAGGACCTGGAAATACTTTAAAGTGTACGAGAGACCAAGAGATAATTCAGGAAACATTCATCCTAAACCTAAACAATCGAGTATTTGCGGTTGCTAAGCTGGTTATCAGTTTTGAGCGTGCATCTCCAGGAGCACAAAGCGTTTCCAGTGACGGGTTTTCTTAATAATACTTGTTTTCTACCTCTGATATTTTTAGCGACTCCATCCTCCTGAGGGCTTCTGTGTGGCGGCTTCAAATATGGAGGAAACGTGTTTCAAAACGTCTTGCCAGTATTGGTTCTTGTTGGCGATTTTCTTTGAAACTGAGTCCGTGAAGGCTTGACCTTTGATCACAAAGTGGTTTTTAACAAACTCGTTTTTACTAAGACCAATACCTACCACGGCTTTGGCTTTGGCGGCGCCTGTTCGGACAACTCCACCAACGACGTTTCTCGCTGCGCCGATGATGGCAGATACAGGGCCACCGCCGTTGCCTCCTCCTCCGCTGTTACTACCCCAGCCCATTTGCTGCTGTGGCGGTCCGTATTGTTGTTGTTGTTGCTGCTGCTGCTGGGGAGCAGACCATCCAGGTGGGGGAGGTGGAGAAGATGGTGGACCGTAGACTGGCTTAGGTGACTGGGATACAATAGGGATTTTGAGGGAATTTGCAAGATTGCTTTTAGTAGCACCTAAGCCTCCGATAACATTAAGGCCGGCGTTTAGTATTCCTGCTTTTAAGGCACCTACCTGTTGAATTCCACCGATGGCAGCGTTGCCAATGGATTTAAGTGCGTTTGCTTTAGCACCGATGATGTCGGCAACACCACTGGCAATACCTCCGCTAGAGGCAGTTGTACTCCATCCACCTCCAGAACTGTAGCCTCCGCTGCTTTCAGAATACCCTCCGCCGTCGCCACCACCACCGAAATGCTGCGGTGGTCCGTAGGATGGGAATGGAGAAGATTCTTCAGGAGAAGCTGAAAGACCAGAAATAGTTATAGCATCATCAGCTTCCGTAGTTGTAATTTGATTGTTGTCTGTCGACGGGGCAGTTGGAGGAGTGACTTGCACAGGCAAGAAACTAGGAATTGGAGTACTTTGTTGCTGGGGTGGAGTTCCATAAGAAGTAGAAGGGGTACCATATGACGTTGATGGCGGGGACGCTTCTGTTTGAGGAGCGCCGTATGCTGAATTTGGATCGGGTTGCTGCATCAACATCATTTGGTTGCCGGTAGCAACTCCCATGGTTTTAGCTTGATTAGTTGCAAATCTGGCAAGGACAGCGAGAGCTCGCTGAACTTCGTCAGATGAGGGCTGTGGACCACTGCTGGCTTGATCCTGTGACAATGGCATCATCATCATGGGCATTGGAGTCGGGGCCGTTTTGGTTTCTGGAGGAGGTGCAGAGTAACCGCCTTCCGGAGCCTTTTGCTGGGGTGGAGCATTAAATGTTTCTGGGGCTGGTGGGATTGGTGGAGGAATTATGGAGTTACCGATTGTAGTGAATGGGGGTGGTGGCCCTTGTACATATCCTTCGCGGAAGAGGTTGTACCCGCCAGGAGGATCCATGGGGGTCAGAGTACATATAAGACACATGAGAACTTGGTGGACCTGCTTGATATCCGGGAGGTCCGTAAGAAATTCCAGTTTCCTCGGTTTTCTGATCAGAACCGGAATTTGAACGCTTCTCCTCAGATGAGGTTTCGTCGTTCTTTGGAGGAGAACCGGCCAGTAAGACACCTTGCTCTTTAGCTGGGGTAATGCGAACTGCAGGCAATGGGCCATTGGGTCTATTTTGATTGTTTGAAGTACTATTTGCAACGATTATACTTGGGTATGGGCTCCCACTGAAGGAAACGTCGCTTCCTCCGACTAAGTTTTGGCGAATATCTGCTCCACCCTCTTCAATTAATAAATCGTTCAAGATCCTAAATCCTTCTTGAAAGTCGGCATCACTGGGAGTAGCGTAATTAGGTGGGCCTGCTGCAGGTCGAGATGTGACAACAAATGGAGGTGAAGGAATATCTGTTCTGCTCTGTGGACGCAGAGTAGTAGTAACCAATCCATTCGGACCCACAATTCGAATCATTTCCGGAGGCACTCCAGTAGGCACTGGAGGGGGAAGTGGGCGCAATGGGAACGCTGTTGGCGCAAGAGCTCTCAATGGCAAAAGTGGCTAAAATCCATACAAAATCTCAGTCAGTTTTTATTATTATGTTATGGATTCACAGAACCAGACTGTTTACCTTTGGACCACGTGGAAAAACTTCATATTCAAAATGAGAACTCTCTTTGGCCCTTTGTATGTGTGGTCCATGAGTCGGCCAGGCTGAGGGTGTTGGGATGGGTGTTGATGTCATCAACGGAAACGGCGGCCTTCCTCCATGTCTCATAGGACCTGTGGGCATAGGTACAACTTATGTCATAAAGAATCAGTTACTATTACTAACTTATCATCCCTAATAGTCACAACCGTTGATACCAAATTGCATACCTGGAGAAAGATGCCCTGCCACTAACACTCCAGAAGGTGGTCTAAATCCATGTCCTCCTCCTGTACTCCCCAAAATTTCGTTCGGTACTCCCCACGATCTAGGGCTAGATCTTGACGGTCCCAAAAACTGAAGTTGTCCAAGTGCTGGCACAATGACCAGGAAACATCCGAATAAAACTGGGAACCTCATATTCCCAGACATTTTTTTATAAAACCAAATACCTCTTATACAATCTTTCGCTCACGTAACTTTCCACTTTTTGAATATTCAAATTCTTCCGGAAACTTTAGAAAAAAAACAGAACAACTAATTTTTGTATTGATTATACACGTGCACAATTCACACCTTCAGCATTTCAAGGTTTTTCTTTGCAATTCTAAAGATAATTACTGTTCACTGCATTATATCAAAAAAAACACGCACACCTTTTTCCTTTTACTGACAATCATTCATGATGACGAATGCGATGAGGATGTTACTTGCACAGTCAGTTTGCACATAACTAATCTAGCCGAACTGATAAAAAGATTTTCAAATTTTTTTTAGAGAGCGCTTTGAGTATAGCTCTGAGAGCATCAATTTATTTCCTGTCTGCTCACTTGGACCTTACACTTGTTGAATGACTTGATGTGAGGAGCCTTCGCTGAATTTTTATAAAAGCGGAGAGTTCACTGATTCTATCATTACGTTTTTTTTTCAATACGACGAGTTGATCGTTAGTAAATTATACAATAGTATTACGCATGCGGACAACAATGCAGCAAGGTGAAGGTGCTATCATTAAACGTTTACGTAATAGACATATTGAACACCGATAGGCATTTCCGTTGGAGGGGACATTTTCAAACCCAAAATGGCACAACTTAAGGTTTTCGCGAGCTGTTTGGTGGTGAGGTGACGGTAACCGACTGAGGATGACCACGGCGGAGACAAATTATTTTCTTTCCTTAAGTGCCTACGTGAAGTAGAATGCGATGAAAAAATTTAGTATATTTCAATATTTCCCCTTTTAAACAAACAATGGACAAGTGTTGGCTTAGCACAATGACTTTAATTATCGCGTGTAGTTAGTAGATCTTTTTAAGAGGGCAATTGATTGTTAAAACATCATTATTGGCTGGTGTTTCGGTTCACGGAAACCTCCTTCTAACTACTAGGAACATTTTGGATGCGGTGATGACGCATGAAAATGATTCAAATAGTCTACTTTTGAAAACCATGTCACAAGCAAATGATGCTTTGTTTTGCGTGATGGTAAGATTTTAGGCAGGAAAATTGTTACAATATTTTGGCAAATACTTGAAGTAAATTTTAATTGATAAAACAAACGAAGTAAAGCATTATCACCCCATTTTGATGAGGACGTCAGGCCAATACGTTGACTAATTGCGAGGAATTTACAAAAGACAGCTTAATACATGCAATGATATACACACGATGCAAGCATTTTCATATTCATTAAACGATGACATCTCGTGAACGTTCCCCAATGACCCCAGAGGATGACATCGGCAACAAGAGTCCATTTCATACGTATTTCAAGCACGTCCGTATTAATTTAAAATTTGTACCGTGAACATAATAATATTAAACTAAATGAATGTGAAAATCGCGTGTATGTTTTGTGCATTTTTAATGTTTTTAAGTGTTTGGCTTTGTCTTCTTCATACGATATTAAGTATTGGCCATTCTTTGCTGTTGGTCTTTTCGCAGGTTAATCGTCATCATTTTAAAGATGCATATATAATGGTCACAGGTGAAAATGATGAAGCCGTGACCACAAATGATATATACATACAACATAAAACATAGGAAGAGGAACTACATACAATGGATACAGACATGACAAATGGTCTGCGGATGAGATCGTAGGTTTTGTTTTCGAGAGGCTGGAAATGGTTTTGTGTCAATATTGGAGTACACAGTTTTAGTCATCAGTAAGAGAACTATGTGAAATGTTATACAACACACTTAACATATTCTATGAAGCGGCAGTTTTTTAACAGTGATTATTTACTCCAAAATTGTAAGATATTTAGCCTAACAAGCTTGTCAAACAGCTAACAAAAAAATATGAAACATGAAATGAAAACGAAGGTGAATTTCGATATGTTAATTTCCAATTAATGTTTTAAATGAATCTAAGCGCATTTCCCAATGTAGTTACAAAATTTATCATCACTTGTAAAATGCTAAACTGTCTGATCAAAAATGGATACGTTTGAGCTGTACATCTTACAACGCACTTTCCCTTTCAGAAATTAGGTATTTGCACGAAGAATGCACATAAAAATACGTGGCATTTTAATTTTTGTAACTGTAGAGACAAGAGAAGAAGATTCTATGACGATTGCATAATGTACAGTTAGCAAAATTCAATTTTACCAATGTTGAATGTTCAATTGCAATTTGGCAATGGCCCGTGCTGCGCCCTATCCCTGATAATGTGATAATGCAGTTTTCGTTCATAACTACTGGCATCATTCATCCTATTAGGAAGGCTAGCGTATGGAGTTGTCAAATAATCGTGCTAATTATGCGATGCAGTTTTTTAAAAATACTTTAAGATATTTCAAGTTCTTTGGGCTTTCAGTAGTTAAAATAGTTAAATTTCAGATTTGGCAATGCACATCTTGCTCAATTATTGTCATTATCATATGTATCTGTTGTCTGCATAATTTATCGTTAACCAGAAAGTCCAGATTAATTCAGCAAGTGGAAAAGTTCTTGTAGAATTTCATAACAAAAGTTGCGGATTGATTTGATTCACCGAGGATTTCAATGAGAAAGCTTAAGCCTGTGTTTTGCGAGTTTCGATTATGGTTTTTTAATACAAAATACTTGAGCCTTCCCTTCTCTTCGGTTTATTCCATGGCATGCAAATGAAGACATTATAAGATGAAAGTAAAGTATAATAGGAGTTCAAATTCGCGAAAATATCCAATAATTGCGATCAAATTGCTCATTGATGTAATTATAGTTTCCGATTATGGTAATAGTAATTGGTAAATGTTCTATCTGCATGTGGCTGTCACTGTTTTTCGCGAATTTGAAAAAAAAAAATCAAAATTCAATTCTATTTGTATTCCATATTCTGTAAAGGAAAGGTTTGGCTCATAATTTTTCATAAACTACAACTTTTTATCATACGTCCTATTTTTCTAGCTTACAGTTACCTACTTTTAGCTTTACAACTAAAAAAGTTAGATGTTTCAACTGTGTCGCCGATCCATTTTCAAAAAAGGTTATCTCTGTCAAAAAGACCATCGTCAACCCCAGAAAACCTGTATAATAAATAATAGTTT
>JAAXOA010000971.1:0-18164 GCA_036561885.1 Salina celebensis
TTGATAACATACCATAATAGAGATAACTCAGCAGTCGTACACAATCAAACAAGTTGTAAAAACTGCACTAGGAACCTGCTTAATAATCGAACCTGCCAAATGTCAACAAAGTCCCTTAAACTACATAAACAATCACCAAATGTAAACTACACAACAATAGAATTAAATAACGTTTTTCAAGTTAAAATAATTATTTGGGAAACAACACTTTGGCTAGTTTATGGCAATCACTTTCAAAGTCCCAAATAATGTTTTTCACACTCTGACTAAACGAAAAATAAAAATAATAGGAAGCAAAACTTTGGCTTATGAATGGTAGCCTTACGTCTCTGAAAGTTAACTAAATTACCCAAACTTTTAAAAACAAAATTTTTTACACTCGTAAATTCACGGAGACAGAGCTAGGAGCACGCACCTTCCTCAACCACGACAACTGAACAACTGAGGAAGCTGCACGAAAACCTCGCCTTATATACCCCGTCCTCTGGTGCATTCGAGCTTCTTGACGATTCAAATGATAATAATATAATACATACTCCTCGTTCGCGATGGTTTGACACCTCAAATACATAGCTAGGAATACCATTAAAATACATTATAAGAGGGCTCACGTCCGAACGTATGTTTGTGTAGTTTGCTTTTCCCCTAATGTTTTGGGTAAGTTTTCATGTTTTTTCCCCTTGTTTCAGCATAGTTCAAAAAAAAATGACTGGATGCTTTGACGTCCGACTTTGTGCATTTTTTTTTTATTTCAACCCCTTTTATAAAAAAATGACTGTACGTATTCATTTATAGGAGGATTTTCAAAAACCTGCTCATTACTTCTTCATTTGAATCAATATCTTTTGCTCTTTTGTTTTTATTAGGTTTATGCGCCCTTCTAACTATGTTTTCTGCTACGTGACCTTGTTTGATTTTATATCCTTAGTTGGAATATGATTTGACGTCCGACTTTGTGCATATTTTTTAATTTCAAGCCCTTTTATAAAAAAAATGTCTGTACGTATTCATTTTTAGGAGGATTTTCAAAAACCTGCTCATTACTTCTTCATTTGAATCAATATCATTTGCTCTTTTGCTTTTATTAGGTTTATGCGCCCTTCTAACTATGTTTTCTACTACGTGACCTTGTTTGATTTTATATCCTTAGTTGGAATATGTATGGTGGTCCAAATAGGTGTGCATGAATCATGGTGGAAAAAATTATTTATTCGAATAAAATAAAACTCAAGAACAAACAACATTTTTGTACACGGTTTTATGGTACAGCAGAAATGAGTTTATTCGTCCAAACCAGCTTTCAAACAAAAAATTTCATACATAATTTCTAAGAATTTCGTTTATTATGTACACACTAACATTGAACATTTCTTGAATTAACCTACTCCTACAATTTACATGTGTACATACAATTTTCCCCAGCATAAACTGATATAATAGTTATAAAAAAAGTTAACAGTAATAGTATACGAGCTTTCAAGTGACAGTAAATAAAAAAACGTAGCAACCAATTAACATTCTGTACAAAACTTCCGGAGCCCGGCGTTTACCCTTTCCCATGCTTTGTTGCTACCACTCCTTTCATACTGCAACTGACCAATCTGCAAAGACCGAAGTGAGGGCCAAACACGAGCCAAGGCGAAACACCATTTGGTTTTACGAGCACCAAGTTCCCCATCACCACCAATTTTTACCACTAAACGTCGTACAGTGCGACTTCCCCTCTGACGAATAGCACGGCTAATTGGATAGTTGGACAGTGATAAATCCACATATTGACTGACATTGAGCTCAATTTCTTCCAAGGTTCGGAGATTCTTGGTCACTTCCATTAGCGTATCAGGATAGTCCCACTCATGCTCATCATCGTCATCTTCATCATCATTCAGGTTTCCTCCAAAGAAAGGGACCTTGAGACTCTTGAGCTTTGGAAGTAACGCCTTGAAACGAGCTCCATACAAGTTCATGGCAAAGCTGCTTCCATCCTCTCCCTGCTCATATTCGCTAAGGTCATCATCATCATCCAAATAGTGCTCAGCTGCTCCAAGTTCTTCCAGATTTTCAAACTTTACATGATACAAGGCATTTTCCATTCCCCGGGTAAAAACCTTGCAATCGAAAATCTTCAAATTGGTTTTGACGCTCTGAAAGACTGCCTCCCAGTTGTCGCTGCTTTCAGGGCGTTTGGCGTTCTGGTTCGTGGTCTTGATTAAAAGCAGTTTCTCCGGGGTAGGCAAGCATTGGATAAGCTCTACATCCAAGTCCACATCACAAACAATTGATGTCACGTTGGCCATATTGCGAAGAAATGGAGCACAGAAGTCTTGAATTTCCCGGTCGTCGAAATCACCTCGTTTCTCCTCCACAATGGTCAAGTATGTAGCACGTTCACACACAGACTTAAACGCTTCATCTTCAATTGGGCTGCGCGTAGGCTCCTTGGTCTTGGACAGCAACAGCTTGATTCTTCCGCCAACAAAACGACAGTCCTTGTTGTCAGCAATGTCCTGAACCTTTCTGCACCTTGTTTCGTCCAAGGGAACTTTCACATTCACAGCAGGAAAGTATGATGGTGGAAGACACGATTTCTTGTCATGAGGCTTATTGTAAAAGTCATCCACCCTATTGCACCACTCCTTGGAAACCAGCCGCATGGTCAGCCCCATCTCTGCACTGACAAATCCTTTTTTCATGACAAGATTAATGGCCTACATAAAGAAAAAAAACAACAAAAGAAACATGTCGTCACAAAACTATAAACATTTCAACCCCCGACGTTTTAAAACGCAGAAAAACTACTACTATATATCTTACATTCTTCTCCTTCAGTTTAGCCAAGTCTTTAGCAACATACGGACGAAGTTGCTCATACGCCTGACACAAGTTCTCGACGTCGTAGGCGTTGTTCATTTGCCTCACCACTTCGATCCATTCCTAAAACACACAGAACGCAAAACATTATGTCAAATAGTTGTCAACTTTGTACTTGATAAGATATTGTTTTGAATACATGTTCCTCTTTACCTCAGGTGTAAAAGTGTTGAACCCATAACCGTTGTTATTCTGGTTTTCCATTTTCGCTGCCTGGATTTCTCCTTGACACTCCAAATCTCAATCTCGGGATGCAAAAGTTTGGCTACTCAGTCGACCGTTCTCTTGCCAGTCTGCAGCAACACTGACCCTCCCGTTATGTACACAAATAATGTTTTAAACTAATCCAAAATAAATAATTTGGGAAACAAAACTTTGGGTCCTTTATGGCAGCCGAATAAATCTTAGAGTACACAAATAATGTTTTGTCACAATCAGGCTACCAAACACAAAAATTGGGAACCAAAACTTTGGCTAGTTTATGGCAGCCGAAGGACATCAAAGGTCACTTATACACAAATATTGTTTTTCACGCTTTCACTAACAAATCAAAAATTTGGGAAACAAAACTTTGGCTAGTTGATGGCAGCCAAACCGCTCTCAAAGTTTACTAAACTACACAAGCTTTTACACAAAATTTTAACGTTTGGAAAATCCACTGACGAAGCTAAGAGCACGCACCTTCCTCGTTCGCGACTACTACACAACTGACGAATCTGAGCAGAGTCCTCGCCTTATATACCCTCCGGGTGACCGTCGGATGGGTTTGAGATATTGACTATTCAAATTAATACAACATTGCACACGTTTGTTGTGTATGTGTAGTTTGTTTGTTCATAAATCTTTTGGAGATGATTTCCCCAAAATTTCCACACAACTTTTCCCCTTGCATCAACATTGTTAAAACCAAAAAAATAATTGTCCAAATGCTTTGCAGTTTTCGACATGATGACTGGTGTTTGATTATGTGCAATGGTTATAATATAATTAGTTTAGAATATATTTCTTATGGTATAGTGACGATGTCTTAAATATTCAAGGCAATTCCAGTCCCATTCAAACAATTTTTTATGCAAGAGTTTTATACGGATGAAATTAGTTTATTTGTCCAAACAAGCTTTTTCTAAATATCACCAAAATAATTGTTGTACATAATCACCAAAAGTTTTGTTGAAGATGGTACAAATTTTATTTCTATTTATTTTCTTTTGAGCTCATAACATTTGTTGACTCTCGGTGTCTACAAAAAAAATTGGAACATTTAGTTTCCCACATATTGTTTTTTTTTAAATTAATTCATACATTTTATACATTGGGTTACACACATAAACAACACACATTTCTCTAATTTACTACAAATTTTAACAATAAAGTTTCTACACGCTAATCACTACCGCATCCCCATCGAGCCTTAAGCTTTGCCAATTTTTGTTTGTTCCCAGGAAAATCCTCCTTGTCAGCACCCTCAAGGTACGCAAAGAACCCGTCACCCCAATACTTATGTGGGTTTTGCATAGCGAATGAAATAATATCCTGAGTGGAAAGTCGATCAAGGGCTGAGTATATGTCCTGCTCGTGATAACGCTGCCGGTCACGAACGGCTCCAACAATTGCCATCATAGTGTAGTCACTATAGTCGTTTAATAACAATCGAACATGTTTTCCAGCGTTCCCGAATCTGGGACTACGTATTACTGGAACAACCGTGGCGTAAAACTCCTCCATGATTTCCTCTCCTGTCCGGTTTGTCTCAATCTATGAAATGTATTTGTTATACAATTAATCACATATAAGCCCAATTCTATTTTTTAAAACAAAATCGGTTCATGCGGTACCTCAAGAACGGCGAAAAGCCCCTTCCAATCTTTTTCTCCCATCGCGACCAATGGCTTTGAGTCAGAATCTCTAACAAGTACTCTCCGCCATTCATCGTCAGCAACATACGTCTGAATAGTGGGATCCTCATCCGTAGCCCTCTGTAAAAAAAATACACATATACTTACTTATTTACTTCTGACACATACGTACAATGAAATACTGTTGGTGTTTTTGTTGTTGTATATTACTTACAAGACGAGGACCATTTGGGAAAGAAATCACATCATCCTCCAGGCCGCTCCAAGTATCGCAAAACGGTTCGCGCTCCCGATGGTATTTCAAATACTCCGATACACTTGTAACATGGCACCATTCTGTCAAGTGGTTGTACTTGTTCTTAAGTTGGTTTATGGAAGCCCCTTCCTTGCCGAGCTAGAGAAAACATGTAACAACCATGTCGTCTTACTTTTGATTCAATTTATGTCATTTTATATAAAATATGCCATGTACTGCATACCCCAGTTTTCTCCAACACAAGAGGCCAGTTGATGAAGGCAGAGGTATCTATCCTAACTGTATCAACCGCAGAAAGCAAACGACAAATCTGAGCAACATTCATTTTTCCAACCATTCCTTGACGGGTTTCTCCAAGCCAATTCATGCCCTGTCACAAACAAAATAAAAAATAAACAAATAAAATGTTTAAACACATAACCAGCCTTCTTAAACGAAAAAATATATTAATGGCTAAGAATCCTTCACGCACAAATTGTGTTTGGACTCCTTCATAGTCGCCACCGGCAGGAAGACTAGTCAAAGGTTGAAAAACAGCTCCAAATTGTTTCCTAACATCTTTCTATATAATCAATGTAATACAACATTGCAGATTGAGAAATGATTACGATAAATGTTATAATTGTAGTATAAATTGTATACCATGTCGTTTTGCCCAGACTTGTTTGGTTCATCCAGAGTCCAGTAGTAACTCATTCTTGCCAGTTCACAAAATCGGTCATAGTCACAAATAGGCCAGTAATTTCTCATGTAGTCGTAAAGGCTGTCAATCACCGTAAACATGTCGTCACCAGACAGAACAGTTTGGATTCGGGCAAAGTCCGCTAAGAGTAGGCGTTCATTTAAATTCAAATCTTCAAATTCCGAGTGCAAAGTTGTTGGTTGGAAACCTCCTCTCCATCTCTCAAGAACAAGCTGGAAAAAGCACGAGACAAAATTACTACCGGGATTAAATTCTCTTAATGTACACAGCATGCAAATTTAACGATTATTGACAAAAAAATTATGCGTACCATGTCGCTTTTATCGTCAAACCGTAATGGGAACTGCCGGCAAGCACTTTTCACCAATGTCAAAAATTTCCCATGTTCCATGAATGCAGGTCCACCAAAATATTTCCACAGTTTTTCACCTCCATTAATGCGGATATCTCGAACCGGCAAAAGCTTTAGCACTAAGCCTAAATCAGCGAGCACCAATCGTTCCTCCTCAGTGAATTTCTCTGCATCGTTGGGCACTGGAACACTTGCAAGCGCATCAGCAGGTCTCGTGTATTGCTCTCCATACACACTTTTCACCTTCTCCTATGCACATACAGAATAGAGTAATGTACAACGGGTAAGCAAAGGACAATCAGTAATATGGTCATCTTTCTTACCATAACTACGTGCCTAGCCAAGATACGAAAACGCTCCAACGTGCATCGCCTTTCTCCTCCAAGGAGTGCCCAATAATCATAGCCAGTAACTACATCCCTGCTGAGGTTTTTCTTCAGAATGACTTCGTAGTAACAACGAATGTCCAAAATGATGTTTTTGTCCCGGTTGGACAGTACAAGGGTAGCATTAGCAGCTGCCTGTTAATCAGCATTAGTTTAATGTATGTAGTATAGATCAAAAATTCGAAAGTTTTTCCAGATGCGAAATGTCAAACAGACTATATATTTCTAAAAACTGTTCTTTGTATCAATCGAAAAAACTACGCAGTTTTCTACCCATAAGAATATGTTGGGCCCCAAAAGTTTGGCTTACTCGTGCCAGTAGAAAAAGTATCCATTAAAACTATATTTAAGAAACTACAAATTTTTCTGCTAAAAGAATATATTGGGCCCCAAAAGTTTGGCTTACTTGCGCCAGTAGAAAAGGTGTCCTTAAAACTATATTTATGAATCGACAAATTATTTCACCAAAAGAATATATTGGGCCCCAAAAGTTTGGCTTACTTGTGCCAGTAGAAAAAGTATCTCTTAAAACTATATTTGTGAATCTACAAATTATTTTACCAAAAGAATATATTGGGCCCCAAAAGTTTGGCTTACTTGTGCCAGTAAAAAATGTATCTCCTAAAACTATTTTTATGAATCTACAAATTATTTTACCAAAGAATATATTGGGCCCCAAAAGTTTGGCTTACTTGCGCCAGTAGAAAAGGTGACCTTAAAACTATATTTATGAATCTACAAATTATTCCACCAAAAGAATATATTGGGCCCCAAACGTTTGGCTTACTTGTGCCAGTAGAAAAAGTATCTCCTAAAACTATATTTGTGAATGTACACTTTATTTTACCCAACATAATATATTGGGCACCAAAAGTTTGACTTACTTGTACTAGTAGAAAAGGTATCCCTTAAAATTATTTTATGAATCCCTCAAGTTCTTTATAAGCAAAATATTATTTTGGGCACCAAAAGTTTGGGAAATATGTGCTAACAGAGAATCTGGCCCACAATAATGCTGGATATCCTCTATCGTTCAATACCCACATATGTATTAACAGCAAGTCACGAGTTTCCCGTATTGATTAACTACAGCTTGGATTTGGTTACTTACCACCATTATGGAGATGAGTTGTAAAAACCGGTTGTAAAAACTGCACAAACAGAAACAACCTAATAAAAGTAATGCGCTAAATGTCAAAAATGTCCTATAAATTACTACACAATCACAAAACGTACCAAGAGTCCAAAAAAAAAAAGTTTTTCACACTATAACTGCCAAATCAAAAATTTAGGAAGCAAAACTTTGGCTACTATATACCAGTCAAACCCCTCTCAAAGTTCACTAAACTACAAAAACTTTTACGCAAAAATTTGACAAATTGGAAAGTGAACGGAGACGGAGCTAGGAGAACGAACCTTCCTCGATCACGACTACTACACAAATGAGGAAGCTGAGCAGAGTCCTCGCCTTATATACCCTCCGACGACCGTCGGATGGATTCGAGATTTTGACGATTCTCAAATTAATACAACATTGAATACATATGTTTGTGTAGTTTGTTTGTTCCTAAATTGTTTGGAGGGGATTTGCCCAAAATTTCTACATAACTTTTTCCTTTGCATCAACATTGTTCAAACAACAAAATAATAATTTTCCATGTGCTTTGACGTCCGACCCCATGCAATCAAGTTTAAGAGCTAGGCTCAAAACGTTTGTTGACTCTCTATGTCTACCCAAAGTTTTGGAACATTTAGTTTCCCACAACATTTTTTTGTATTTGTGTGGTACTTACGTCAGACGCCACGAGAAGGCAGTTCCATCATGTCCGACATGTCATGTTTTTGACAATTTTCTTTATTTATCATACATACAAACATTAGACATATTTAACAAGTTTAATATTCATATATTATTTAGGAAAATTCAATACAAATGGTGACTGTAAAGGTTTCTTGTCCAACTTTGTCAGACAAAAGCTCCAATAAACGACCCACAGTAATTTCTTGATGCTCTTCAGCCGGCTGTGTTAGTATTCCGTGGCGTTGCTCCATTCCATGATTGAACCCTATATAAAGAGAAGAACAACAAACATTAAACGCATGGAATACAAAAATTCAGGCATGCTGTTATATTAACATTTTACCAGAAAAAGTAAGAGTGTGGCCCAAATAATGAAGCTCAACTTTTATCTTGGATGGTTGATGGCCAACCAGCTTGGATATCTTGTCTATAATGCAATGGAAATCAACAGCACAAGTCCAAACTTTTGGAACAGCACCAGCTACAGGCCGTATGACACCGAACAAGGCCAGATCAAACCGTCTATATGATAAGTTCAATTAGAAACAGCTGTATAATTATAAACATTTTACATTTGCTCTTACCCGCGTAACGCCTCAATCTCCTTCGCAAGTGTCTTCGGAATGGATTCAGCCTTCTTCATCACGACAGTAGGGATCGGCTCAAAGGACCAACTTAAACGGGTGGTGTATATTCCCCATTGCGGGTGAAACCTTGTAGGTGGCGGCATTTGGCACTTAGCTTTCATTGACGAATTTAACGCAAGAAACACTTCCATGGTTCAACTAGCTACAAAATGGTATACAAGCAACACTTTAAAACATATGCTAGTGTATTGCCAGTTACAAAAGTTTCAACACCAACTTACGATTTCGGTTCGCCAACTTTATTTTGAAAATCAGATTTTACAAATATTTAGTTACTGAACCAAAACAGATGAAAAACTTTCCTTTTCTTAATCCAAATGATTAAGTTTTTTCAAATACTTCACGGACGTACCTAAGAGCACGCACCTTCTTCGACAACACCAACTGCACAACTGATCCTGTCCATCCAAACTACTAGTATTATATACCCAGTAGAGCGGAGGTCAGAAGCGTATTAAAATTATTTTAAAATATCAGACTCGATTCATGGTAAAAAAATTTGCTTACAAACATTTTTATATCATTTCCAGAACTGAAAAACAAAAAAATTGTGTTTTTCTGAACCATTACCAGCCGGCACTATAGAAGTTTTGGAACTTTTCATGCACAATATTTGGTTCACCAAAGTAAAATTTTAGTTACCCAATATTTGGTCTTTGTCAAGCTGCATATCCTTTGATACAAAATTTAGTTGATTTATGTGGAAAACTGCTATGTAAGATTTGGAACGTTTAGTTTCCCACATTAAGTGGTACTTACACCAGACGCCGCGAGAAGGCAGTTCCAAGTCGTCCGGCAAAAATGTATTTTTTTTTTTATTTTTTTAAAATTTTATTTCAATTTATTACTTCAAAGTAACAACAATTTACAATAATAATGGTACATTTTATACACGAAAAGGAGGATAATAAAATGTTACATTGACGATACACATAAACACTAACTAAACTCCATGGTGATGTTGACCTTGAAGCTGTCTTGTTTGACCAAGTCCGGGACGAGAAGCTTCAATACTGGTCTAGTCGGAATAGACGGACCATTCATCGTCTCCAGCCACCAGTCCCCAAACAAATCCTCAATGTACAGTTCTTGGGGGTAATGCATACAATCATCAATGGGACCAGTTCCAAATATTTTGAACTTTGTATTCACTTACCATTGACCGAAAACTTCTCGTTCAAATACATAATACTCGCAAATGCTTCAAAACGTCCATTTCGGCGATCAACAAGCTCCACGATTCGGCGCACCACTTGGTCAGTGTCACATATTGCAAAATGTACCCATGCATCCCACTCCCCTTGGCCAACCAAACTGGTATCATTTCGATCATACGTTCGGATCGCCATGTCGGGATGTAACTCTCTACGTTTGAAATAATTCCATTTTTAGTTATACATACATATAAAGTTATTAATTGTGTGAAAGTCTTACCCCCGAATTTCTTCAATTTTCTTCACGGTCTCTTTGGTTACGTACCCGGGGTCTTTAATCACGACGGTTGGGGTACAGTTAACCTTCCACTTATACTCAATACATACGTCGCCATCATCATCTAGAAGCGGTGTTTTTGGAACGGCAGGATCCGTTGGTCCACGAGGGATCAGTTGGGCATTAACAGCCAATAATACCTCCATTGCAGTAGTTTTGTTTCTAAAGCAAGAATAGAGGTTGAACACGTTAAGCGCCTTAAACTTTTACCGGCCACCTTGACACACCAATTCTTTCTTTTGATGAACCAAACTTTGGGAATATGACGGCAACGGCAAGTTTTTTAAATACTGTGGAAGAAGTCTTACCAAATGAAACTTGACTTCACAAGTTTTGGGTGCAACACGATGGACACAGCTAACAACACAGACTTCCTTCTTAGATCAACTAGACAGTCCAAATAGAAACTTTGGGACACAAAACTTTAGCAACCGAACGAGAACAGACCAAAGTTTATACCACACTCACAAAATTATATTTTGGGGAAATAAACTTTGGCCAAATATTGGCAGCAGATGATGAAAAAAAAAATTGTACGGAACGTGCTAAACTTCACTTAACTAACCCCAAATATTTTGAACTTCTCGACGGACGGACGAAGTTAAAAACACAGACCACCTTCTTCAATCCCAACTGCACAACTGACGAGCTCCACCGAAATTGCATGTCTTATATATCTACTGTAGCAGCAGTGGGGACGTGAGAATACCTAACTTACGGTTTCCCCCTCTGATTTAGGCACAAAAACGATTGGTGTGAACAAGGCAATATACATAGTATAAATGTACTTCCCCAAGATTTTCTAGTATTATAGATTTAAAAATGTGCAACTTTATTTCCCCATACTTTAGTTCTCCCAAATTTATTGTTTTGGGACCAGAACATTTGCACACTGGCAAAATTGAAATAGTTTAGAAACTTAGGAGCATTTGGTTTCCAAAAATGTTCAAGTCAAACTGTTTAATATGTTGCACAAGGGTTACATTTTGTTTACAAAGGTAACATTTTGGTTCCCCAATATTTTGAAATGTTCTCAAGCTTTTTCTACAAAACATTTACTTTACCAAAGAATATATTTAGCCCCCAGTAATTGGCAATCGTCTGCCAAAGGGCTGCCAAAACTTTGATACCCCCTTTTCTTTACAAAATTATAGTTTTACTTTCCCGATATTTGGTGTCATCATGGTTGCCCAAACTTTTCCTTCCCAACATTTTGTTCACAAAAGTAAAAGTTTAGTTCCCCAACGTTTTGTGTTGTTATGGTTGCCCAAACCTTTCCCGCAAAACATTTGGTTCCCCAAAGTGTAATTTTTAGTTTCCCGATATTTGGTGTTATCCTGCTTGCCCAAACTTTCCCTTTCCAATAATATTTTTTTCACCAAAGTAAAATTTCAGTTCCCCAATGTTCGGTGTTTTTATGGTTTCTGAAACTTTTTTCCTTCGCAACAATTGGTTCCCCAAAGTTTAATTTTAGTTCTCCAATGTTTGGTGTTTTTATGGTTGTCAAAACTTTTCATCTGTACAACGTTTGCTTCGCTTTTAGTACCCAAATATTTGTCGGTTTTAGGTTGTCCAAAATTCTCCTGGACAACATTTAGTTCCAAAATAGTTGGTGTTTAACGCATCGACATTATTTTTTCTGAACGAAATTTTGGTTTAAAAAAAGTAAAATTTTAGTTCCCAAAGGTTTGGTGTTTTCAAGGTTGCCCAAACTTTTCAAGCTAAACTTTTGGTTTGCCCATCAACGTATTTGTATTTCCTCTAGACCACGACTAAAGACAGTTTACTTATGTGCAACTAATATGTATGATTTGGAACATTTAGTTTCCCATCATTTGTTAATGTGGTACTTACGCCAGACGCCACGAGAAGGCAGTTCCAAGTCGTCTGGCATATGTGTTTTTTTATTGTTCTCAATTCTCTTTATTACCTCCTCAATGGTATAACAATTTACAATAATAATAGTACATGAATGGAACGTGACATTGAACATACACTACTTAAACTCCATCACAATGGTTGCCTTAAAGCTGTCTTCCTTCACACGTTCTTTGCAAAGAAGTTCAAGAATCCTCCCCGTGGAAATGCGCGGAAAATGGCTGGATTCCAAGAACCATTCATCATGAGAAATGCCTCTTTCTCCCAAACCTAAAGACAGTAAATTTTATTATTAAAAACCTCAAGTATATTGCATCCATCATGTTGCTGTTTAAAAATTTGTCGGTAACTTACCATGCACTGAAATCATTCTGTCTAAATACGTAATACTTGCGTAAATGTCATCGGGTTCTTTTCCAACGAGCACTACGATTGTTTCCACTACGCCATCAGCATCCGTTGCACACATTGAAACATACGAAGGTTCACCCCCCACAAGCATCGTCTTCTTCTGGATCAGATGTGATGCGCATTTCAGGATGCAACTCTCTGTATTGAAAACGAAAATGAAAAAATAAAATAAAAATAGCATTTCGTATACGTAAACACTTGCGTATTACTCTTACCCACGAATTCCCTCGATTTGTTTCACGACCTTTTCGGAAACGTAGTCAGGAACCTTCAACAACACCGAAGGAGTACAATCCAACTTCCAATCCCACTCAATCAGAATGGCACCGTCCTCAGCAAATGGTTTACCTGGGGCCCCACCTGGATTCCAATCACGATTCGGGTGTACTCGAGGGGTCAATTGCCCACTAATCGCCAAGAATACCTCCATTGCAGTGGAAGATTTTCTAAAACCAGAGAAAAGTCGCAAATTTTAGCTAGATGTGGAACACTAAGCGAAATTGACGCTTCACAATTTTAGTTTGGTGACACAAACTTTGGCAAAATGACGTCAACGTAACTCTACAACTATTTTGTTGTTATTATAACTATCAGATTATTTTATCACTGCCTAAAATTTCTTACCAACCAAAATATTTTGGATTTTCACAATTAGTAACCACTTGACGGATGGAGCTAAGAGCACGCCCCTTCTTCGATCACACCAACTGCACAACTGACGAGCTCCACCGCAATTGCATGTCTTAAATACCTACTGGAGCGGCAGTCTGGACGTGAGCTTACAGAATAACCAACTTACGCTATACACCTCTCTTATCTAGGCACGAACAACGATTGGTGTAAGCAGGACAATATGGAAATTATAAATGCACGTCCCCAAGATTTTGAAGAATTGTAAATTTAATAAAAATGTACAAATTTATTTCCCAATACTTTAGTTCTCAGAAATTTGTTGTTTTGGGTCAGAACCTTTGCACTCTTGAAAAATTGAAATAGTTTTGAGACTCAGGCGCACTTAGTTTCCAAATGTCCCTTTTCTTTACAACATTATAGTTTTACTTCCCCAACATTTGGTGTTTTCATGGTTGCCGAAACTTTTCCTTCCCAAGATTTTGTTCACCAAAGTAAAGTTTTAGTTTCCCAATGTTTGGTTGTTTTATAATTGCCCAAACTTTTCCCGAAAACCATTTGGTGTAATTTTGTAATTTTAGTGTAATTGTAAGTGTAATTTTAGTTTGCTAGTATTTGGCGTTATCATGGTTGCCCGAAACTTTTCCTTCCCAATAATATTTTGTTCTCCAAAGTAAAATTTTAGTTCCCCAATGTTTGGTGTTTTTATGGTTTCTGAAACTTTTTTCCTTCGCAACAGTTGATTTCCCAAAGTTTAGTTTTAGTTTCCCAATATTTGGTGTTGTACTAAACTTACCAAATTTAACTTCACTACACAAGTTTTGGGAACTACTCTGAGGACAGAGCTAAGAGCACGCACCTTCTTCGATCACAACAACTGCACGACTGATGAGCTCCACCGAAAGTGCTCGTCTTATATACCCAGTGAGAGTCGAAAAAGCCTCTGAGAATTATTGAAAATCCAAGTCATGCTAAAGATTTGGTCACAAACATTTTGTTAATATTCCTTCTCTACACCCAAATAGGCTCTCTAAATTTTAAAGAGTCGAAAAAGCCTCTGAGAATTATTGAAAATCCAAGTCATGCTAAAGATTTGGTCACAAACATTTTGTTAATATTCCTTCTCTACACCCAAATAGGCTCTCTAAATATTAAGGTCCAAAGTTAGTCCCCAAAATCTCGGTTCCCCAAAGTTATTATTTGAGGGTCAGAACATTTTTACTCTCTGGATACATATTTATGCATATGATGATGATGATGATGATGATGATTCATTTTAATTTTGGAACATTTAGTTTCCCACATTAGTGGTACTTACACCATACGCCGCGTAAAGGCAGTTCCAAAGTGCATGGCAAAAACGTTTGTTTGTTTTTCTTAAAATTTCGATTTATTATTATTAATCCAACTCAAAAGTACAACATTTTGGAATGTAATAAAAGTTCATAAATTTAACATCAGTCAATACATAGACGAATAGTAGCTGCTGAAACTGGGCCTTGTTCTCCACCAAAAAACTCCTTCAAGCGTTCCTTTGGATTGAACGAACCACTAACACTCCAGCAAGCTGAATCACTGGGAGACCGAGGGGTTTCCATTGTGAGACCTGTACAACAAAAATGCATTATTGTTATCACAACTTTTGCACAAATTTGTCAAAAAAAAATACATGTTTTCCACTATAAAGAACTTGCCCTTAAATTCCATAAATTTGTCAGTATACGAAAAAATAATGTCACACTTTGGTTTCAGTCCAGTAATTGCCATCACCTTCTCCAAAACGGCACCAATGTCCGATATTTCAATCGTGAATACACCATCATCGGTACCACCAAGATAGCGAGTTGCATTCAGCACAAGGGAAACTCTTCTGCAATTAGGAAATAAATGAAAAATTAGGTTCCTCGACCGGCCTCTAGAAATGCCGTTTACCAGTCTATAGTTCATCTTACCCTCTAATTTTAAGAATTTCTTGCACAACCTCCATAGTAAACTTGTTACTATCCTTCAATTTCACCGACGGTACACATCCAACTGACCAACTGTAGGTAAAATCTTGAGAGGCAGGCTCTTTGAACCGTTGTGTATAAAGACCGGCCCAATTTAAATTCAATTTGGAGAAAACAGTAAGGAAAACTTCCATGGCAAAATCCTAAATTTACCAAAATAAAAATTACACGAAAGCTCAGCAGACTTTTTTTCGGTTTACTACTTTGACACTCCAAACCAACAAAAACTAAAAGTCTGTTAGGAACAACCGATATATTATTTTGCACCTCCAAATGTTTACACTAATCTGTCCAAAGAAACACTTCAACTATAACCATCTACGGAGCGGCTAAATAATGACGCCCTTCCTTCACCGAGTCAAAGACAACACTGAAATGTGCCTGTCAAAAACGCCTGCTTATATAGTAACCTAGAGGAATGCATCATTTGCTACAAGAAAAAACTCAAGTGTAATATTCAGAACAATAGGAAGCTCTTTCAAAAAACTAGCAATTTGTTCACGTAAGGTTATGCTTCTTTACAAACATTTAAGTTGTGAATTTATTAATTTCAAGCCGCCTTTACATGTTTTTTTTTGTCTGGTTCTTTGATATTTATTATCCAGCAAAACTGAAGGCAAAAATTTAAAACCAAGAGTTCTTTAATCCCAAAATATTGTTTTCGCGGTAAATTGGTTTTGCTTGCTAGTATATCACACCGCTCTTCACCAAATGTTTGGCCTTACAAAATTTCTGTTTAGAGTGTACCATAACTTTTGCGAACAAGTTGAACTTTACCAAATTTATAGGGCTCAAATGTTAAATACACATTTGCATACTGGAACATGTAGTTTGCCAAAACAAGGCAGTTCAATTGTGTTTGTTTGTTGTTTCCTTAAAATGATTTTATTCGTAATATATAATATAATATTTCGTATTTGTGAAGCTGCAATATGTGTTCCTATACATTTCTTCGATACCAAAGTTAGTCTATTATTTATGTGTAAGCAAAGGTAAGATTTGGAACATTTAGTTTCCCACAGTGAGTGGTACTTACACCAGACGCCGCGTGAAGGCAGTTCCAAGTCGTCTGGCAAAAGTGGGTTTATTTTTTTTTATTTTTTTTTATTTCTTCAAACGAAAAACTATTTACAATGTTGGTACGTACATTTTATACACCAAAACAAGAATGATAATGGAATATTACATTGAACATGCATAAACACTAAACAAACTCCATTACAACAGTGGCCTTGAAGCTGTCCTCCTGCACCAGTACTTTGCAAAGCAGTTCAAGAATCCTTGCCGCGGAAATGGGCGGCAAATGACCGGATTCCAAGAACCAGACATCAGGAGAGCCGTCATCGTGCAAACCTACACAGAACAAATTTTACAATTCTGAACTATATATATTGAATTCATCATGTTGTTTTTTTATAACGTTTGTCTCTAACTCACCATTTACTGAAATCATTTTGTCTAAATACATAATTTGGAAATAAATGTCATCTGGTTCTTTACCAACCAGCCCAACGATTCTCTCCACTACCCTGTCAGTATCCAATGCCTTCAATGATACATACGATGATTCTGGATGTAATTCTCCTGGATGTCCTGTTACGATGTCCATGTCTGGACGCATATGTCTGCATTGACAAAAAAAAAATACATTTTGGTTTAATCAGTATACCGTGTGCCGTATCCATAAACACTTGTGTAATACCCTCCTACCCGCGAATTTCTTCGATTTGTTTCACTACCCCCTCAGAAACGTAGCCTGGGTCCTTCAAAAAGACAGCCGGAGTACAATCCAAATTCCATTTCCACGAAACCTGCATGTAGCCGTCGTCATCGTCTTCGTATGGCGTTGCTGCTTGGAAGCCAGGCTCGGTGGGTACACGAGGGGTCAATTTGGCATTTACCGCCAACAAAACCTCCATTGCAGTTTGCTGAAAAAGATTTAGTGAAACCATAAAAAAGTTTAAAGAAACTTTAACCTTATTGCGGAAACCTTCTGAATAATTTTGACAATTTCAAACTATATTTTTTGGTTAAAAAAACTTTGTCAAGATTACGGCAGCACAACTACTACAATTATTGTGTTACAAAAATCAGATTGCATGGTTACAATTGCAAATTTATACCAGATTTCGCTTCAGTGCACCAAAATGTTTTGGACTTTCACAATAGAGAATCACTCAATGGACATAGTCAAATGCACAGACCTCCTTCTTCGGCCACACCAACTGAACAACTGAAGAACTCTTTTGAAAGTGCTCCTTTTATACACACAGTAGAGTTGCAGTTGGAAGCATTTTAACATAATGGAAGCTTTCAGTTTTAGGAAACATTTGGTTACTAAAAGTTACATTTTTTGTTCAATATGTCGTTTCTTTCCTGCACCAGAATGTGGTACGTCGTAAGATTGTTTTTTCCACTACCAATGTCAAAAGGATTTGTTTTGTTGTTTTTGGAATGCTTGTCGTCCGACCCGTAACTGATGTGTTTTGTCCTACTACTACACCTCAGATCTAGGTTCGTAAACGATTGGGGTTAACGACACAATTTTAATGCTAAAATATGTACGTCCGCAAGCTTTTGAAGTACAACGGAATGTTCAACTTGAAATTCGTATGCAGGAATAGCAGAAAGGAGTCTCAATAAGAAAACACTGCTGCAAAGTTAATATGTGTTAGAAAATTAGGGTATGCTGCTTTAATACTTCCAATTTGTTTACCAACATATATAATTTTGGTTTCCCTATATATTTGGCATTTGTAAGGTTGCCCAATATTTCCATGCACAATAATTTCTTTACCAAAGTATAATTTTGGTTTCCCAATATTTGGCATTTGTAAGGTTGCCCAATATTTCCATGCACAATAATTTCTTTA
>JAAXOA010000972.1:0-18164 GCA_036561885.1 Salina celebensis
ATTGAAATTTTAGATATTACGCCAATATTTCTACAATTTTTTTAGTGCTCCATCCTTGTAATACTAATGCATGAATGAACATTTTATTTGGCATCAAATTCTTTCCCTATGGCAGCAGCGGCATAAATGGAGATGAAACAGTCACAATGCATCAAACACTACCGGATAAGCCTTATCTGCAGTTACCTTTTTAGTTTGGAACGTCAGAGAAGAACCAGCATGTGAACCAGAACCCGTGGAGACCAACAAAACCAGAATTAAAACAAATATACCTGAAATACAAAAATACACAACCATTAATGACCATGATTTCTAAATATACACTCGTACCAAGAGAAATGTTTGCGTAATGCTGTTCGTAATCAGTTTTGGCAAATACAGAACATGTAAATTCTTTTGGATAGCAATGAAAATTTATTTGGTGTGATTCGCACAAAAAGTGTGTTAGGGTAATAACGTCGACATCTCTTAGGAAGCCAAAGAGCCGAAAGCATACGGTAATAGACAGATTCAAAGTTATTGATGAACGGGCCCGTAAAGATGAGTAACAGTCTAATAGATACTTGCTTTTTAACCTCTGTTAACTGTTTGTTTACATTGAAGAAACTCCACAGCTTACTCCCGCTTTTCTATACTGTCCTTTACAAACTTGGCTTAGTTGTCAGATTTTCTAGCATGACTTTATAAGATGGCGGGAGTAAGCTGTGGAGTTTCTTTAGACGAAAGGAACAGTATGTGCGCTGCGCAAAGCACTATCCGGATATAAGACAACTGTTTCAATATTTGGTGTAATCATGAATAACACGCTAGCTCTATTACATTAATTTATTAACGTCATAATGAACCCTTACAATAATAGAAAAATAGGGAATGTTAGTCACATGACAAGAAAAAAAGAAAAATACGCATATACATTATGATCATTGCAGTGTAAAAATGTGTGTTACAATTTTATAGACAGATACAAACAGAAGTTTGAGTCGAAAAATTAACATTCAAAGATTTGTGATAAGCCAATAAATTCATCATCATCGTCATTGCTAGGTACATTTTCAAACTTGCGAGTTTGTTCCATTAGAAAATTTTGAAAACATGAATTCTTAAATTTATTGAGACCGGTAACATTTTTCAATACATTTGTAGGCAGAGACAACCATTCATTAACTGTAGAAAAACGGCTGGAATAACGACCCCATTTTGAGAACACGTCAATATTGGGAGTCATAAATGATTTGCTCCTGGTTTTCTGAATACATTTGTGTTCGAAATTTAGATAATTCTTGAAGTAGCCGGATGTCGTCAAATACGCTATCAATATGTGAGTCTAAAGAATTGATAATATATAATATGACACATTATTACGTGAAGACGGAAGACCGCTATTAGTGGACGTGGACGCCGAAGGCTAATTATCCCTAACAAGCCTTTTTATCAATGGACGGATGTCACAGTTTTAAAAATTTCAAAGTGGGATTTTTTCTAGACTATGTTTAAATGAATGTGGGATTTCTAACCGTTTTTGTTTGATTGGTGATCCATCTCGGGTTTTCAGCGACTGTGGTACAGAATAAGTCTAATTCGTTTTGCTTTGAATGCTTCCAAGGATATTCGAACTGTCTTCTTCACCGTTTGACTTGATAATTAAGAATACGTTTGTCCGAGAAAACCTGTCGTGAAAAAAAAAAGGATTGTAAATGTTTGGGACTCTACCTAATGTTTTTGAATCGTGTGTTTGCCTCAATTCAAACAACAAAATCAGTCATTGCAATAAACAACAAACAAAACACTTCACAAGCAGCAAAGGTGAGCGCCAGATCAGTTACCAGTTTTCTAGGAAAATTTCATATCTGTTTCCGCTTAAACAACAAATATTGATTCTGACTGATAGCGTTGATTCATGTATTGCATTGGCAAATATTTTTATCTTATTTGCATGGCTAAATCGATATCATCGAGGACACCCGGATAAAAAATCTGATTTGTAAAAAATATATAAAAATAGACGCACAAGTTAAGCAGTACTAAGAGGGACTGCAATCACTGTAATGACTGATACAATTTTTTTCAAACAACGTCACAGTGAATAACACATTATGCAAGACGTGAATAGTAGTACATGTTGCAGAGGATAATATGCAGGTCTTTCAGGATGTTTTAGGTCTGTAACCGATATGGCAGAACTTAGCTCTGGATGGTACAATTAAAAACTTTTGAGTCAAAAGCATTCTGCATCCATGATTCAGTTCAGGTTTCATAATCTTTGGTTTAGATCATAATCAGATTTAATTTAATTTTGAGCAATCCATATAATACGAATTTAATTTACGTAATTCTTCCGCTACATAAACCTTTTGAACAATCAGCTACATAATATTTAAAATCTGTTTTACATATTTCATCAAGCGACGCAAAGCGAGTAACAAAGCGTACCTTAGAGGAGTATTCTCATTATCCTAAGTTTACAGTGGACATGCATATTCAGTATATATTCAGGGCGATTTTTTTACATTCTACACTTTAGTTGACCTAATTTACTGGCAAAAAAATAGTTTCCTAATATATACAATGTATTACAAATATTTATGAAAAGATTCCGTGTCTCAGTAACTGATAATAAAAAAATTGCTAACTATATGCTATATATGTCAACCACGTACAAGATTGTGTCGACTACGTAGTCCATCAATTTTTTCATGTAGCTAATTTGGAAATGGGTATTTACAGTTCCAAATAGTGCAGCTGGCATTTCAATTGCTTTCAGACTTTTGAAAACTCTAATTTTGTATTTGAAGTCGTCCGGTCTGTTACCTGAAACCTGATACCTCCAGCGTTTGAGAGTCGATGTTGAGCTATCTGATAAGGAGCATCCTACGCGACATTTGTTGTTTATAGCAATGACAGATATAACAATTATTGACGATGCGATGATAGGAGTAGACATGCTCGTTTCATATTTGCTTATCATGATTAGATAAACTCCAAGTAGAATACCTACAAAGGCTTCACCAAAAACAGGCTTACTTGCAATCCTATGACGACATTTTGAACGATTGCAAGCTGTGTGTAGAGTTGAATGGAGCGGATGTTTGTTTGACGACTCTTCAAAAGGCAGACAAGTAGTGATTGTAAAAGCTCACCAACATCATCACAAAGGAAAATAACCTTCGCACTGGTTGTTGTCATTTGTAAGTACCAAGCAATGACAATGTAGCGAAATAACTTAAATAAGACGTGGACGAATTTAATTAGGGTACCATAGGGAGAACTTGGAGATTGAACTAAGGCCTTCAGAATAATGCTTATCTCGCTCAATGGCTCCAGGTCTGCAAACACAAAGAACACAGCACAAAACTCACAATTTAGAGTGAGCAAAATGGTAGATGAAGCTGCAAATTTGCAAATTTTTCGAAAGTCGGATCTGAGTTCCCCTATGTTAATTATTGCAATCTGCTGACAGCTCCATTGGTAACGTAGAATCATTTCATCTCCGTACAAGAGTAAAATACTGTCGAGAAATAAGGATCCAACAATTATTTGAATGTGAAGAATATACGCGAGAATCCTAAGATTATTTTGTGTTGCAGCAAACTTGAAATTGTATGCAAAACTAATACAGCACACGACAAAGGCAATTGATTTTGCCACGAAAACTTGGAAGAAGTATGGTGAAATAGTGTGTTTCGTGGTTTTTGGAAAGGTCCACCTTCGATGGGATGTGTTCCACCGAAATGGGGGGTTGCAGAGTGGGATAGCATTGCTGATCCTTTTGTGGCAATCATTTGCTTTAAATAAAATCCAAAGCGACATCACATCATATTGCAGTAACTCATGTCTGTGTAGGTTTAGAGCAACTAACTGCTCAGCCCTCGGTTAGCAAATTTAAACTTTTTTTAGCTCGTATTGATCAAGGCATACTATAGGGAATATAACCTAGGAAGGAAAAACATGGAAACCATATTAATATATTTATTGGACAACGAAAGACAGACTAATATCGTGTCTTTGCTGATTTTACTCATAAGAAATATGGCATTTATACGCCAAAAAAAACCCATATTTATTGAATTTAATGTTTTAATAAAAAGGTTTATATAAAGTACATATTTTAGCTACCTAAGTTGTGACTCTATTATTCAACTCAGCAAATTGATATATTTTTTCCCTTCACGAGTAGCCTTTCAAATAGCCCTTCACACTTTGTGTCCTTAATTTTTTTACGCTATGCTGTAAAAGGGGCGAAGAGTCCGAGTCAGTTCTCGTGAGTGTGTTAATAAGAATATTTTGTTTAAGCATCACTTTGATCAGATACCACGTGTGGCCATGAAAATAAAATGCATGTGTAAAATATCGACAAATTTGCCAAGTGACGCAAACACGTGAGTCATGTTACCTTCATGTGAAACCGTTTTGAGTAAACGTAACCGAGATTTTTGCCTCGTGCAAGTATGGCTAGCCAAGGCTTTTTCAACCTAGGTGCATTTCAAAATTAACACGGAAACCAATCAACTAGCGAAAACTCATTGGGGGTGAACTAATGTACAAAAGTTTTTGTACCTCTACCGAGGTTTAAATAGCTTGGAATTATAGTTCATACACTAGTAATGTACAGGGTGTTTAAGTTAGAAGTAATCCTGCCAATTCCAACTATCCCATTTTCGGCCAATGGGGTTGTATGAATCTGTCAAAAAATGTATGTAATGTAAATGCGGTAATGTTACCACGACATCATTTCAGCTCCTGACGTCAAACCAGTTATTTTTATTGATTGGTCTGCATTGTTTGTTACTCTAAAGGTATGGCCAAGTTTTTTTCCGGATTTTCCAGTAGTTTGGCATTTGTTTTAAAAAAACTTTTGAAAACCCCTTAAATTCATTGTTTTATTTTTGTAATGCAAATAAATATGTATATACATGTTAAAGAGTCTTAACGTCTACGGCAGGAAAGTATTAAACTACAGCCAATAGTGGAAAGACTCCCATAAAACATTATGCCTGGAAAAATCCACCAGTCAACAAAATTAAAACGTATCCATACACATGTAAATATAACTGTATTTTGTACAAAAATTTAAGCTTTAGTTTTTTGTTAATAGTGCCAACTGGGAGTAAGCTACATTGTTATGCAAGATAATGAAATAAGCAGATGCACTAATTATATGTGTATCAGAAGTATGCAATTAACAAAATTGTTACACAATGTTTCAAAATATTTTGCTGTGGCATCTCTGCTAAAATAAAACAGTGATCCACATTGCAACGGAATCGGTTGTTGAGCAGTCCATTCTTTCGCTAATGTTCGTCCAACTCCTCGAGATTGTACAAGTAACCTCTTATTCATTGCTATCAACTCTTTTGACTCAATCCTTCGCGAAGCCATCATCCCTAGAAGGAACTCCGTAATGCATCCTCCAGCAATAAGTGCAGAGCATAGAGCTATGGTAATAATTATGGGAATTATCTTCCCTGCTTTGACAATCATCCAAGCAGTAACAACCAGCAAGGCCTGGCTACTTACTACGAATGATAATAACAACTGGTTGAAACTCGATCGCAGTAAGGCCACACACAGCCACAGCTTGATGTACTCGCGATGTGCGATTCTTGAGTGCCGTATGTTCCAAACATTGGGTTGTTTGAAGTCACTTAAAGCTGTTTTCATTATTATTGCACAATAAATTCCAAGGATCAGACACACAATAGCGTCCTTAGCTGAGGATAAGAAACAGAATGAGCTACAAACAGCGGCTAATATGTATCCAACTGGTCCATATGACTGCATTTGGTCATGAAACAGTCTTCTGAAGACAAACACCCACGGATCCAAGTCAACTACATTTAAAACTACTCCAACTGGTACTGTCATAACTGCACTTGATGAAACGAAGTATAAAAGAATAAATCCAGGAATATCAGATGTCAACGCTCTCGTAGTTTTCAGGGCTGAACTTAGTCCAAACAAATATTTTGTAACTGTTACGTACAATGGACCATCACGAAAAAGAAAACATCGAGTGGCTACAGAAAATGCTAATAGCCAACCACCACAGCCGAAGGCAATAGCCATGCGAAGTACATCAATCGAGTCAGTTGAAGAAAAACTGTTTAATCTGGATGAAGATGGATTTAACGGGTACTTCAACATGCAAAACGTGAGTAAAATGCTGTACGTTACATATATAAGCAATCCAGACACTGTTCCAGAAGTAATCTTGGGCTCCATCATTGCTGGAATATTACACGGTGAAAGGTATACGTGAAGAGAAAATTTGGGCAGTTTTCCAAAAGTTAGTAGATACACTTTGAGGGAGTTTAGCAAGCTCGATGTCATCCATGGGGAGTAATGAAACATTTCATTTGAGGAACGCTCGGGCATGATTAAATCGTCAAGTAACTGAATGTTGAAGGGTTCACGAGTATGTTCAATTTCTCTTCTTGGATACCCAGCATTGCACAAGTTCTACATATATTAATCTTAATCAACTATTGAGAAAACACTCTTAATATTCAAGTCGGAATTCCCTTGAGTAGTATAGTATCCTGTTCCCAGGCAAAAGATTGGGACAACTGACATATTTATATCTTGCCTTTGATTTTCCAAATCGATTCGATCGATCGTTTTTCACAGGTCGACAAGAGAACCACAGCGAAATTATTCAAGAACTGAACCTCAGCATTGCTACACAAACAGTCTGAAGCTTTTCTAGTAAGACCTATTGATTATTTAAAGCTTGGTTTTAACATTGTAATTTTAAAATATTGTTCCACAAATATATTTAAATGTATGCTTGATTTTCGTTTTATCTACTCTTAGTTTACAAGGGAGTATCAATATACCCGAAGATAAATGTACATACGCGGACTGATCGGAGTAGCATATATTATTCACCTGTTCTCTCCATACAATATTTTAAAAATTTAATGCTGCATCTTTTCTTTGGCTTTTGATAGCAAAAAATTTGAACAGTAATTAATTTTTAGCAGTTTAAGATAGTTAGCAAGTAAGATAAATTTATGATTTGATATAGAGAAACATTAGTCTTAATCATGGTAATCCATATCATACAGTTTACTAGATGGGAATCCTGGCTAGGGATACGAAATGGAAATACTTTTTATCATTTTGGATTGATACATATGACATATTTTGATTTAGATAATAGCTTTCATCAAATACTGGCTAGTGGCTAATGAAAATTGTCTTTGCTGCTCAATATATAGATGTGACAATGAAAGAAATAATTTCGAGAGCTATTAAATATCATGATCTCAGAATTGTGGAAGCAATAAATAAGCTAAAAATGCCACAAGCCAGTTATTTACAGATTAGTTTTTCAAGGTCATTCCAGTGATCAAACTATATTCCTGCAACGATCCTTGTAGCGATGGCGGCCTATGTTGTGTTTACTCGAAAGACAAAGTAGACATTTCTAAAAGGTATGTTAGATCAGTGCAATACTATGTGAATGTTTGTTCTATTTGCTATTTTTGACTTTTAACTCTTAATTGGGTCAAGATCAATTCCACTCTTGGGGAACCTCCACCACATGTTTTTAACCCCAACGCATCTGAAGCTCTCTCAGTGGGCCTATCAATACGGACCAATTTACAAAGTAAAATTTGGAACAAAGGTTCAGTTCAATCGGTTCCACCGTTCAACGGCTATCGGAATTTGGGACCTGTAACTTAAGGATAATATGTATCCAAAGTTTCAGCTAAAAAAAGTGTGTAAGCTCTTGGCCCGACTGGCGCTATAATTTACGGAGAAACACACCCGAAGGTCTCATTAAGTTATATCTCAATCAATTGGCAGCAAATAACTTGCGAAACTTTATTCAGTGATATTGATATTTAGTTAGTGTCTTGTGTAGAGTCAGAGAATCAAGTCTATAATATTTTCAATTCATATAAATACTATAATACAAGGGAAATTCATATGATTCACTGAGGAATTTTGTAACGATTCCTAGAAGACAGTTTTTCCTGTCAAGCAAATTGATGGCTGGAATTCTTTTGAGTGCAATGCAATCGTAAGGAAATCCGCAATAAGAAAGGAACTATGTATCAAATTTTTGACGGAAAAAACAAAATATAATCAAAAGCATTGCATACTCATATTCGTCTAGTCTTTTCAAGTTCGTTTCCGAAGCCGTTCATTTTATACAAGGGTTACAGTTGCCACAATTTGACCTATGCAGTACTTTGCATAAGCGATTAGCGATAGTAAAAATGGGCTTCACTTACCGAGGTTATCTCTTCCTATTGCTAATGGTAGTGCATTGGAAGGTTAGTCAAATACAATTGGCTTTAAGTACTTGAAAACAAACGCTACCGCTAAGTAAATTAGTTTCTCTTGGTCTAGTTTCAGAGTTCCGATTGCATGTTATTTGTCGAAAATATCGATCCCACTCTAAAAATTAGAAAAGATACTCTGGGAAAGTTGCTGATGGAGAAGCATCCATTAACACCTGTACCATCCCAAGCATTTCAGGACGCTGATATGGATATCCAGAACAAAATCATTTTTCCAGACATTTCGGTCCTTTCTAATTGAGTTTGATGTCACAAAAGAAACATATGGTAAGGGCTTCGTTTTTTCCACTTCAGTTCACAGTTTCGCAATTGTACTTCTCTGATTAGATTCCAGCAACATCTTGCATGTCAACTCGCTTTTCTCACATGTAAGGAATTACAATCAGGAGAATAATCTGAACACTACTTTGATTTTGAGCATTTACACAACAAAAACAAATCAGTTGAGCACGTTCCTGCGAAATGTTCAAACCTTTCAAAAGGATCACAACAATTTAATTTCTCTGGTGATTCTGGATTACTCAAACTATCGCCTTCAACGATATCGGTCCAACGATTTCAGGCTGGTTCAGGACTTGCATTTGATGTGTTTAGGACAAGGAAAATCCTACAGATACAATTGTGGACTGATGTTTGGCATCCATAACTGCTTGGAAGATGCAAATTTCCTCCTAGATTTTCAAACATACGAAGTAGAATATAAATTTTTAAACGTGGGTGGGAGCCGAGAACATTTTCAAGGTCGTGACGAAGCCATGGACAGGTGCAAAAATGCGCTAGGCCTAAATCGTAAATGGTGGTCAGGCCTAAAGCGTGACGGAATGGTTTCAATAAACCTGCAAGAGAAAACATTTACGCTGAATGACACGTACAGATTCGACTATAATTACACAATCGTGGATGTTATTGACGACACGGAATATTCTAAGCCTGAGATTCAGTACCTATCCGAAAAAGCCCCTGTGTGTGAATCCTTCATGAGGATAGAGCTTTCACCAGAGCTTTTTGCAAATCTGGTTTTAGGAAAGGTTCAACTTTCAATGACCAACAGTACTTGCAACGTAACTTTCTTTGAGACATTTTACAGACTTCGAGTTATATATACAAGTCACAAACACGGTATGTTCAATTTTTACCAGCATCGAAGATACTCAAGTATTAATCATGTTAATTCAATTTTTTATTAGTGACGAGTCAAGCAAATGTATTCCAGAAACTGGCGAAGGATAATGTCTTAGTTTCTGCGAGTCACAGAAGACGACCAATCGACCTTGAAATTGGTTACACACCTGAATCAAATATATCTCACGAACTTAACAACATTGGGGTAATGTTGAGCGATGTTAATGACGGATTTCCTAATACGATATCAACTGTATTACTCAATTACGGACCTCTTCGGCTTGACAAAGTAGCTACAGTAGTAGTTAGTCGTGATTTAGATTCTTGCAATTCAAACCTGATATTAAGGGACCACAACGTCTCCTGTGGTATCATGATTCATACCAGAAACTGTTTAAAAGCAAGGCCAAATTTGGCAAAGCTACCGTATCAGTTTAACAACATTGTACACTTCCCAACATTGTCGGGATTTAGTGTTCACTGTAGCTATGGTTTTTCCAACTTTCGTAAGGATATTTGCGGTTTCTCCAGAAACTTCGTTGGTGATATATCCAGTGGAAAATATTTTTACTGTTAAATTGACGCGTTACATAAAATGGGAACTTAACCTACGGCCGCACTTTGTGAACGTACCTATCTACAAATATAACCAAACAACCAGGAATTCATTAACAAATATACCTGAGAGTCTTCTTTACTCTCCGGCCCCGTTAAATTGGAAAAACGTCGGAGTCAGAATGGACACTAATAAGAAAATAGAAACAAACGACAGGAATTTTGTTGTCAACAAATTGTTTGAAACATTTGGGAAATTTCATATCATGAGCGACGTAGCTGTCGGCTTGGACCTTGATAGGTGTATTGTTGCGCTAAAGAGCGTAAGCAGGTCATTGAAGGGTTCCTCAGTTGATTCGTTAACAATTCATATATCAACAGCTCTTACTAGTACGAATGAAGTAGACAAAATAGTTGCGGCTGTTGATGACGTAGTGAAAGAACATGATATGGTTTCTGTGCACTTAAACATGGAGTTGTCATTTTGCATTCATTTTCGCTGGTACTGTAATGCAACAGAAGTTGATTTGGAAATTGCAATCGGACTTTATAAGGATATCTATCCTCGGTTTATATCAGTTTTTGAATATTTAAGATTGCAAATTTCCAGATTAGCTCCGAAAGTAAAACTTGGAATAACACTAGATAATTTTGCGACCTCAATACTAGAAAAATTTATTGCTACCCGGACAATGTCAATGGCAATTACTAGTACATTGTTACACCACTACATGCCCGAAGTTGAGAAGCTGAGTTCAGTAGTATACAAAGTAGATGTGTCCTATACGAGAATCTTGCAACAAGGGGTTGTCGAACATGCCCAGGATGTGGCAAACCTTCTTGAGGATAGAGGAGGGACGGTGGATAATCTTATTGACTTTCGGAATGGAAACGAAACAAATAAACTATCCAGTCCTCGCAGATCCAACTATCTTGTTCGCCTAAACGATTGCCCAGATTATACATCAGGTCATGCTAATATGGCCGCTTTGACGTTGTTTTTGAGAATCCTGAGTAATTGGGCTGTTGCGGTATCATCGTCGGTAATTTTGGATCCAATAGTGGACTATAAAAACTTGAAATGCGAAAAAGAGGATACAAGCTGTCACTGTGGATGGTTACTATTTTCGAACCGACCTGAACCATCATTAACCGACAAACAATCAAGTAATCTGCAAACAAGTGCTTTTCAAATTATACGATAGCTGTATATTTTTCTAGTTTATATTGTCAAATTCATTTTTCAGTTTCAATCAAAGAGTATGAGAATGAAAAATCTGACAATCTTCGCGGTGGAACTAACCACGCGTCTTCTTCCTTCAGCAATACTGAATTAATTTTCATTTACATGGCATCGACCGTATTTGCATTGGCACTTGTATCAGGATTTGTTGTGTTCATACTGAAATTCAGAGAGCATCGCAAGCGTGACGAAATGAAAAGCAAAGTCAGGCATGTTCTGGACAACATTAAGAAACGGGAAAAATTGATTTGCAGTCGCAAAATTAAAAAAGGTAAGATCATTTGCCGAACTTAAACATAATACAATACATATTAATGTTCAAAACAACACAATATCTTAATGTTCGATATCCTAGACAACTGCATGATTGGTTGTGGAGCGTCCGGTACAATGGTTTACAAAGGAACTTATTTTTCAAAGGAAGTGGAACAACAAATAGCGCTAAAAGTCGTTAACACGAGTCAGCTGAGTGAATTCGAAGAGTGTCGAGCATTAAGAGGTCTAGTGTCAGAGATTCAGACTCTAACCAGTATTCCTGAACACCAACACATTATCGGATTTATTGGCATCGTGAAATATAACAATTCCATTACTCATCTTGGTATTGCACTTGAATATTGCAGTTTTGGCTCCATTGACAAATATTTGCGGGCGGTAAAGCTCAATATAGACATGGAAGGCGAGGACGATTCCAGACTTACTCCATTGTTAAACGAAATGCAACGTTGGAGTTTAGAAATAGCAAATGCGATGGAATTTCTTTCCAGTCAAAAAGTTGTTCATGGAGACTTAGCGGCCAGGAATGTTCTACTAACCGGTGAAAAGCGTGTGAAGATTTGTGACTTTGGGCTGTCACGTCAATTAGAGCACGACATTTATGAAAAACAAACCCAAGAATATCTACCGTGGAGATGGATGGCTCTGGAATCCCTGGAGAAATGTGTATTCAGTGAAAAATCGGATGTTTGGTCGTTTGGGGTGACAATCTGGGAAATATTTACTTTTGCCGAGGTTCCATATGGGGGACTTGCTTGGAGTACGGATTTTCCCCTGCAAATTAGATTGGGTCTTAGACTCGCCAGGCCAGAGCTAATGGACATCGAATTATGTGAAACGATAAAGAAATGCTGGGACAATGATCCTGAATTGCGACCAACTTTTACAGAACTTCAGATTATCATAAAATCATTTAATTAAACGGTTTAATTAATATCATTTATGGAAACAAAACAAATTTTAGGAACAAACAACTGTGAATATTTCATAATGCTTATTTCATCTTATAACTCTTGTTTTGAAGCGTTGTCCAAAATTGTTGAATGCAAAAAATATAAATTCTTTTCTAAAGTGTAAATTAAATTAAAGGCACAAATCAATATTATGTTTTCAGAACGTCAGTGAGTACATGAACGAAAATTTTCCCTCAAGTAGTATATTTCGCTTTCGCTATCAAAACTTCCAGAGCGTATGTATGACAACAATCTGTATAAGAAAACTCTGAGTTCCCGACATGGTTTTTATAAACGTTGATCTATTTTTCGTAGTAACGCACCGACAAATCTGGTATCGTATTGCCATAATTAAAATGCTTTAAAACACTCATTAATCTAGTTTAAACGCTTAGACATCGGTTCTGTCTACATATTATTGAATCCAAATGTCAAGTTTTTCCAGGGTAATGATTCGCGACACAGATGTAGCATCAACCACAATATTATGAATGGTAGGGCGTTTAGTCAGCTCAACTTTTCATTCATTCAGGCAGCATCGCATTGGCTCACTCGGCGTGTCGTAATGTTAACTTTGTAAAGGTTTTATGTAAAAGCTGTGCTTTTGATTCAAATACAAACATCAGCGAAGCCGAATGAAAAAACCATTCATATATACATATGACAAAATAAATTCCTAAATTATATTCAAACGTTCGCTTTGAATGACGCCAAGACGTGGAGAACCTTGAAATGTTAGCAACCCATTTCTCCTTGTTTGTCTATAGCAGGATTTCATTTCATACAGATATTTTGTTTACAGAAGCTTTCAATCGCTTGACGCATCCAATAATCATTGCGTGCAAAAAGAATTTCACATTCGCTCTTAGCCTAAGAGGTCACCATATAACCAGTAAGAATTTATTCTCTATGAAGGAAACAAAATTGGTTCATAACGGTTTACTCAAACCCAGATATTATCATTGATTTCTTTTTCACTCAAGATGAATTTAATAACAGAATATTCTCTGACTGAGTCGTCACTCCTATTCTCGCAGCTCGCGTGGCTAAATTTTGTGCTCAAACTCCGTCAACGATTGAAAAATGGAAACTTCCACAGCTGAGGAAATTCTGCAGAAGGTAACTTGAGAGAAAGGATGACCTTGGTTGAATGCAAACTTTCGCTAATTTCATACAAGTTGATTTAGTTCCAGGAAACAATGGTAGACGTGCTTGATGAGCGTGCCCGCAACAGCAAGCCATTCTTGATGCGGTTTCTAGTCGGTAATTGGATTACAATTTGTATTGTTAAGAACTAAAAAATTACAATAATACAATTACATAAAGTTATTTCTTCAGCTCGAGAGTTCGACCTTGAAGCAGCAAGGAAACTAATGACCGAGGTACGTAAACGTAATTCAAAACTCTTCCTTTCTAATCGTAATAAACCTCACTGCACACCTATATTCACACCATGTATGCTATTTCAGTACTTAGAATGGCGGAGTTCAAATGAAATAGACAAAATTTTAGACTGGGAAGCTCCAGCTGAACTAATTGAAGCCTGCCCGTATCAAATCCTGGGTACAAATTGTGATGGAAATGCAGGTAAACCATCACCCTGAATAAAACTATTCTACATGTTTCCAGAACCCAGGGAGACTCAGTCCGATGTATTCTTTAGCTGTTTTATGTCCGCTTGGCTCTTGGAACCTTAGTGTAGTCAGAGCCCACAAAAGTGTTTTTGGCAGATACATAGACCAACTATTTCATCGTGCGATGCACCATTCGGAGGAGGTTTATGGGGGGAAGCCGTTCATATATATTGGAGACGCTAATGGATTTACTTACGACCTTTGGAAGGTCGTCGGAAGTATGGTATTATGTTAAGCTTGATTCAGACCCATTACCAGATAGAATGTTTGAGTTTATCTGTTAATCCGTATTTAGTTGTGATTGAACTCGGAAGACAGTTTGAACCTCACTACCCGGAACTTTTAAAACACGCTGTGGTTGTCAATTGTAAGTCTGTTGTACAATTTACGAGTCTATGTATGGCTACTTCAAGATTTTTGTGGTGTAACGGACTGGTTATAAATTAGAAGCTTTTTGCCAAGTTGTACATATGCAGACGCCCACTCAAGATCTGGTGTGTTAGATTCATGAAGATTACTCAGCCAGCCAAGCCAACCCTAAATACGTTTGCATTGAAACTATCTTGTTTCTGAACATTTGTTGTGTCACACCTATGCATTATACAATTTGCTGGCGTAACGAACATAAGTTTTCGATTGTTTATTAAGCACCGAAGGTTCTTTATTGAAACCCGTTCTTCCATCCGTCTATCCGTGAGCACTTTAGGTGCTACATAGATTGACAGAATTTCACCGAAATGGGGTAATGGTTCAATAGATCATCATGTACTTACGAGTCTATTTTCTAAATCCAAAGGCCAACCAGGTGACAAGGTGACAAACGTCAAATGATTTTTAAATAGGGAAAATATTTTTGATAAAATCGACAGACCTATCCATGGCAACCAGTTTTGCTGCAGTGACCAAACGTCAAAATATGACTAAAGATTTTCATTGTTGAAATCAATAGATATTTAAGCAAGGAGGATTCTTCATCAAAGAACATGTCTCAAATTCCCTAGAAGAGTCATAATGACAAAAATTTATATTGTTGAAATCAATAGATCGTGGCACGAAGAGTATTTTTCTCCAAAGAACATGCGTCGAATATCGTCACCTTTACAGATTACCTCCAGACGTCAAAATATGACGTTTTACGATATTTTATGCTTAAATCAATAGACCTTTACATAACTTTAACTCTTATTCTGTTCCATTTCTCTCACTTTCCCATAATATAATCCGGAAAACGGGTTGAGCATCGACTGGGAAATCCCAATTTAAATGAGCATCTTGAAATAGTAAACATTTCATTCCTAAACACATGTCAGTTCCCATCACCTATATTTCATTCAAGGTTTTTTTCGTAGCCATATGCTGAAAAATCATAATTGATCACGGACGGACGATTTAAGTCTGGAAGCCCCTAACTATTAATACATATACACTACCCCAGAGGGTCTTGTTCCAAGTCCAGTGACTCGAATCTTTATGGAGGGTTGCTCTGAAACATGGAAAGGAGGTGGCCAAAGAGGTCAAAGGTCACCCTGGAAATGGTTTCATGCCGTCACTTCCATTCGCATTTGGTCTGGAAGCCACGAAGTAGTAATGCATATACCCTACCCCAGATGGTCTTGTTCCAAGTCCAGTGACTCGAATCTTTATTGGAAGGTTGCTCCAAAACATTGATAAAGGTGGCCACGGAGGTCAAAGGTCATCCTGGAAAAGGTTTTATGTCGTCACTTTCATTCGCATTTGGTCTGAAAGCGACTAAGTATTAATGCATATACCCTACACCAGATGGTCTTGTTCCAAGTCCAGTGACTCGAATCATTATTGGAAGGTTGGTCTGGAACTCGAATTGGAGGTGGCCCAAGAGGTCATAGGTCATGCTGGAAAAGGTTTCATGCCGTCACTTCCATTCGCATTTTGTCTGGAAGCCCCTAACTAGTAATGCATATACACAGAAGCGACTAAGTAGTAATGCATATACCCTACCCCAGATGGTCTTGTTCCAAAACCAGTGACTCGAATCTTTATTGGAGGGTTGTCCTGGAACTCGAATAGAAGGTGGCCCAAGAGGTCATAGGTCATCCTGGAAAAGGTTTCATGTCGTCACTTACATTCGCATTTGGTCTGGAAGCCCCTAACTAGTAATGCATATACCCTACCCCAGATGGTCTTGTTCCAAGTCCAGTGACTCGAATCTTTATGGGAGGGTTACTCTGAAACATGGATAGGAGGTGGCCACAGAGGTCAAAGGTCATCCTGGAAATGGTTTCATGTCGTCACTTCCATTCGCATTTGGTCTGGAAGCGACTCAGTAGTAATGCATATAGCCTACCCCAGATGGTCTTGTTCCAAGTCCAGTGGCTCGAATCTTTATTGGAGGGTTGGTCTGGAACTCGAATGGAAGGTGGCCCAAGAGGTCATAGGTCATCCTGCAAAAGGTTTCATGTCGTCACTTATATTCGGATTTGGTCTGGAAGCGACTAAGTAGTAATGCATATACCCTACCCCAGATGGTCTTATTCCAAGTCCAGTGACTCGAATGTTTATCGGAGGGTTGCTCTGAAACACGGATAGGAGGTGGCCACAGAGGTCAAAGGTCATTCTGGAAAAGGTTTCACCTGGCTTGTACCATTCGCTTCTAAACAGGAAATTAATCAAAGATGGAGCCACTGCTATTCGTCTACTGTTCACTTACGTAATCGGGTCCGAATGAGAGGGTTACTATGTTACTTGTTTTGGAACATATTTAAGAGGTTAAAGTTAACGTCAAACCAGTTTTTAGCCCGACCCTCTCATTCGGTTTTGATTTGGAAACCTTTAATGAAGCCTACACGGCCAAAGTCGATGTTCCAAGTGTTAAAACTGGAACTGGAGTTTGGAGGGTTACTTTGCGTTTTGCTTCTGGGGTTTACTGATATATTCAGCTTCCGTTTGGAGAAGGTTTCCAATGGCTGCATTCGCATGGACTTGAAGGCCCTTGACAGTTCCATGTTAGAAGAGCTCTAAAAAGGCCCATTTCCAAACTAATTAAACAATATTTATTCAGTTAAAAATGTTTGATTACTTAAAGCCCACCCCTCTTAACCCACCTACCTTATCTACGTTCAAAATAACACATAATTAGTGGCTTAAAACGGTAAATGTATTCCTAGGAAAATTGGGCTGGGGGGTACTGCCCAATGGCCGTTTTTATGGTGTGGTTACTTTAGCCCAGTGGAAATTTGACGTTTCAAGGGGTGAACGATCTAGTTTAAGGGCAATCCTCCACAGCTTTTGTAAAACGACAAAACCGCTATTGATGCAGATTTGAAACAAGAACGTCACAAGGACACCACCCCATTGCTACATCGAAATTTCGATTCCCATGTAAAATAGCGCGGCTGGCTTTGTCTGGGTTTATCGAAGAAAGTAAACACTATCTACAAAAGGGTTATTTCAATTTCCATTATTTGGATGAATTTTGTAAAATTATTAAACAGGCAATGATTGTAAAATCTTCAATGGTTGTAACCACAATAAGATACCACTTAGTGGTGGAGTGGATTACTTTCCTATGTACTGCTTTTTCGGACTAATAAAGATGTCAATTACATAAGTACTTTGCTCCAAAAATTTACATTTCTAGCAAATTTGATTCCAAACTTGGGGCTAATAATTTTCGTGACGGAAGTTCCATACTCTTTCATTTGTTTCTGAGAGATGAATGTGCAGAATTGAGAGAGAAGTCAACAATGGATATAAATGAGTTAAGTAAGACATTTTTTTCGTCATTCGAGCAGCCCTGGTAGTATTTTATTAATTGTTTTTATTGAAAATATCAAGTTCATAATTTATAATTTACAACTTTCAGCGGTCATTTCCCCGCTCAATTGAACACATCCAAGCTAGAATTATCGTGTCAGACGAGCAACTTAGAGAAGGTCCTAAGTGGCCTTTGGGCGGTGTGTTTTCATGTGTCGTCTGAGATGCTCCTTGAGCGTGTATCGATTGTCACAAATGGAACACTCGAAGGGCCGCTCCCCAGTGTGAGATCTTACATGATTGGTTAACAATCGTTGGGTAATGAACCCACGACCACACA
>JAAXOA010000973.1:0-18158 GCA_036561885.1 Salina celebensis
AAAACGCTCATTTAAACTTGAACTTGTCCAGTATTATATTCCAAGTTCCAACAATGATTATACGTGTCCAGCTAGTCCTGTAACGTGTCACCTTTTCTTTTCCACTGCTGTTTTTCTTATCGATAAACTTGTACTTGGTTTGGTTCTATTCGAGCGAGCACAGTGTATTTTTTTAGCGATCTCCAAACCAGACTGGCAGTCAGATCATCATGAAAACAAGGACAGTTTCGTTGTAGATTGCAGACGCACAAAACAAACATTGATAATTACTACATGGTAGACAATTATAATTACGTTGTGAAATCTTTATATCCTTCACGGTGTCTCCATCCAAGAAAAAAAAACCTATTTTTATGCTACACCACCCTCGGCTATCATAGTTGATAGTGTGGTGAGGCTACATGTTTCTTAAAAGAAAAGAAATATGCATGAAAAGGACATCCTATGTATGCCTATTTTCACCAGAATCAACTGGAAGCAGTAGAAAAAAAGGGATGAAATGAAGCCGGTGGAGGAGAGGGTAAACAAGAATAAAAGTTTTTCAAACAAAGGAGCTTTTCATAGTGCTTGTGCAATCTGAATAGATGTATTCAATGAAGTATTACATGAAACTAATCGCAATAACTAATTATGAATGAATCAAGAAAATATGGATTATAATTGAAAAATCTTTTAATACCGGATAATTTTAAAACACGAGTTACATTATGATTTCAAATTGAGTTTTTAAATTAAAATGGTTTTTAACAACCATAAATACGCGGATTGTGTTTACGATTCTACTTTTTACCACGGCCTTTGCCTTTGTTTGTACTGGATGATGCTTTTGATGAGGTAGTCGTTTTTGATGAAGAAGCTTTAGCGGCTCCGGCTTTCCTTGTACGAACCTTAACCATGGCGTCTTTTTCGATTGATTCCTCCTCTTCCTCATCGTTTTCGGCCTCCCCTTCACCATCTTCTAACAGACCGTCGAGGTCATCTTCCTGGGTACCGCCGCCACGTCCTTTAGCCTTAACAGGCTTTGCATTAGAATACGGGAGGATTTCTTTGTTTACTTGTTTAGTGAAAGCGGTCTTCACTTTAGTTTCCACTCTTTCCATTGGGTCCTTGGTGCCGGGCCAGATAGAGAGATCTGATATGCTTTCCACATCTTCACGTAGGAGTGTGTAGTCCTATTATGATTAAAAATCCAAAAACTGTAATGAAAACATCCTACATCCTATATTGAGAAAAATGAGCATAACCGCCTGAGTTACCTCCATCACTTTCGCAGCCTCCATCGCGTCACCGGCAACTAAAGGTTTCGTGATTGCTCTCCGGAGATATGGAAGATAATCCATATTTAATGCTTCCAAACTTCCAGACACGTGCAGATGAAGATGGGTGTGGAGACTTTGAAGAAGTCGGTGTCGCTTTGATCGGTTTGAGTTCTTGCCCAACCACTGTGGGAACTCTACTCCACCCATTTGATTAGACTCCATCAGTTCACCCGGAATGTAGCTTTGAAAAACTCCTTGAACTGGAAGTAAGCTCCAGTTCTGTGACCTCCGGATTACTGATTCGACCATGTCGCCATCAGCCAATGATCCAGCAGTTTTGCTTACAAGAGTAAGGGTTTTGTTGCGGTTCCCGCCAGCTTTGGCCGGAGCCCACTTTAAGTAATTTTCCTGGACGAAGAGTGGTCCAATGCTATAATCCTGGAAGAATAGGCCATTCTTATCATGAATTGACATTTTATCATGCTCGGATTTCAGGAAGACTTTTCTGATGACGTCCCATGGACCAAATCGCAGATCTTTCTTTGGAGCATACGCTTGATCAGTTTTGCCTTCCTTGAAAAGCTCCAGCTGGTGAAGGATCTGGCGCACATCGTTGTCCGTACTGATAATCAGTTGCTGAATTTTGTCTTGTGGAACCTTCATCTTCTCTTTGAAGCAGATGCTCATCACAAATGCTTTCAACTGTTCGAAAGAAGGTTTGTTAAACCTGGCGATAAACAGAATATTAATGAAAAACTTTTCGAAATCACAATTACGTCAATTGTGTAGGGACTAAATATTTATACCTTAAATCAAAGCAGTAATTTGCCAAAGACCGGATTTTCTGATGATTTCTGTCATTGCAAATGCAAATAATTGGAACCCTGGATGACTTGATGAGAGCTATTAGCTCCTGAACACCTCCACGGTCTTCATTTCCCGACATCCCATCAACTTCATCCATAATGAGCACATGCTTCTTAGTCAGCTCCTCATTTCCTCTACTGAACACCAAGCTCTTTGATGACAAAGCGTCAGCAACATTCTCATGCAGCCCTCTTTTATTCCTCGTGTCGGACGCGTTGAGCTCGAAATAGTCATATCCAACTTCACGTACTGCCAAATGTGCCGATGTAGTTTTTCCAATCCCTGGAGGGCCTGATAGTAATGCAGCTTTAAATGTTTTTCCCTCTGGGTCCTTCAAACCTGGCCAGGCAGCTTTTGGCTTGTCCTAGTGAAAAGTAAGAAAAGAAGTTCGTTATTTCAACCATTTGGTATGTTCCCACAAATCGTTTTTAAAATGAAATGTGTGCATTACTTGTGAAGTTCCATGATAATTAAACCAGTTTTGCAACCATCGAACAAGTTTTCTGGCATTACTGGCTTCACTGGTTTGCCCAACGACGTTCTTCAAATTTTTCGGCTTGTATTTATCAACCCACATCAACCCTGCATCGGGCGGTAACGGAGTCGCTGGCTGCGACGGAACAGTTGCAGATGCCTTCGGTTCCTGTTTAATTTCCACTTTCGGTTTCTTCTGATCTTCAACTTTGATCTTTTTAGAAGGAGACTCTTCCTTTGCAGATTTGCTTGGACTGCGGCTGTGTTTTTTATCTTCTTGCTTTGTCCTAGTAGGCGTTTCTGCATCTTTAGCTGCTAATTTGCTTGGACTTCTACCACTCCTTCTCGGACTCTTTGTGGGCTGGCTATTACTTGGCGTGCTAAACAAAGACTTGTCTGGATCGTAATCATCGTCATCAACGCTCATTTCCTCTGAATGTGTCTTGAATCCTGAATCTTGCGAGTTCCCATCAGGATTTGACTTCCTTATCATTTCCAACAAATCATCTTCGTGGATCTGAGGCACCTTCAACTGGACAGCTTTTTTCACTTTGCTTTCTCCAGGATCATCACCAAGAATCAGGTAACTGGTTTTCCCACTTACAGCCGAAGTCACTCTACCACCATACTTTTCTACGAGCTCCTTACAATCATCCCGTTCCAGAGAATCCAGCACCCCGGATATCACAAATGTTTTCCCTTCCAGGCATTTCGGTGCACCAATAGGTATTTCCTTTGACCCCAAATTTTTCGGCTTCATCGACATTTTTGCTAAATACTTCATGTAGTTTTGATTCCTTGGGGTAGTAACCTTTGGAGCTTCCACCTCCTCATCTTCTTTCGGAGCTGGCGTTGTATCCCGAGATTTAGCCGGCTTGCTAGATTTCTTCGCACTGGTTTTTTCTTTAGGGTCAAAATTGTCTTCGTCATCGTCATTTTCCTCCTTTTTGACTGGTCTACTTGTCCTTGGCTTAGATTTCTCAGTGTTAACAGGAGTAGGAACTTTAAAGTTCGGATCCTTTTTGTCTGGCGATGATTTCTTGAACTTGTCTGGAAGTTTCTGTTCCTCCGTTTCAGACTTTGCCTTTCTTTCTGGTGTTTTTGGTTCAACCTTGACTGGACTTTTCTTTCGCTCAGATCCAACCTTCTTTTCTGGCGTCTTCTGATCTGCCCTTGGAGGACTTTTCTTTCGTTCGGATGTATTATTTTTCTCCGGTGTTTTCGCTTTAGCCGGGGTCTTCTCGACTTCTTTCTGAGTTTCTTTCTTCTCTCGGCGAACTGGTGCAGTCCCGAAGAAATCGGCAGGATCTACCAGCTTTACTTCTTCCTTTTTCTTTTCAGGCTTTTCAACTTTTGCTTGCTTAGCAGCAGGTTTCTCAGTCTTCTTTTTAAAATCTTCATCATCCGACTCTGACAGCACCCGGGCCTTTCTCTTCTTATCTGCTGATCTGTCTTTTCTATCTTCTTTCTGCCGGGCTGACTTTGGCAGAGGATCTTCATTATCGTCTGAATCATCATCGATCACAGGCTTGCGACTTCTGCCCCTTCCGTTTCTATCATCCTTCCTTGAGGATCTGGGTAAGGGATCCTCTTGGTCAGAGTCATCCCCAGACCGCTCAATACTGATATTCAATCTGTCGTCATCCTTTTTGGACTTCTTAGTACTTCCTTTCTTCAGCCTTGAAGGAACTTCCACGACTGCCTCCTCAGCTGTATTCTTTGATTTGGAAGCTCCGGCTTTGAAGAACGATCTGATATCATTGACCTGTGCATATGAAAGGGTTACAATTAATATGAAGTAATACGCAAGCCGGATTATATTAGACCAAAGGTGTACCAGAAGGATTGAATGTGTTTTACTAACTTACCTTCATTTTTATTAGACTTTCTCATTAAAAACTCCCAGAAACAAAACCTTCGGTTAGGTAGTTGTTAGTTGCTGTGATGCTGATTGGTGTTTCACTAGGGATTTCAAAATACAGAAAATATACCTCTGAAAATTCTTGTTCCAAATTACTACCACCTTTCGAAATCAGCAAATTACTTTGGACTAACCTTCAAAGAAACACAACTGCAGAAAAAATTTATATAATTCAATCTTTAACTAATAATTTAACGTTTGAATGATGTAACAAACCGGCCAAATTCTTACTGTTACAACTTTTCACGATAGGCAAGTCCTCTCCAGGACTTGGAGTGAATGTAAAACAAAACATTTGTCCTCTTCACATCCCGCGAAGATGTGTTGAAAAATATCCGAAAGACTGGGACAAAAGAAAAGATAGACATAATGCACTGCGTGTATAGAACAGCAGTGGGACCTGAATGCATGAAGAAAAACGTTTCAAGCTACCCTCTTTATGATATCTTAAACGGCTGTAAGCTTGCATTATATACAAACATCACAACAAGCCATAATCTCCACCACAAAATAGCACAGCTTGGTTGGATAAACAATTTGGAAACAAGGTGTCAGGGGGTCCTGGAGAATTGTCAGATTTAAGATTAGCCATTATAATAAAACTTCCAAAATCGACTTATTGCGTTAAAACCTCTTGCTTGTAAAATTTTCTAGGTTTGAGGTAAATAAAGTATTTAAATTAGAGGAAACGTTTGGAATTAAAGCAAATCAGCTGGTTCCAGATCTAGTTTTTCCAGAATTGAAATATTAAAATTGCGTTAAAACCTCTTGCTTGTAAAATTTTCTAGGTTTGAGGTAAATAAAGTATTTAAATTAGAGGAAACGTTTGGAATTAAAGCAAATCAGCTGGTTCCAGATCTAGTTTTTCCTGAATTGAAATATTAAATATTAAATCCAGATTTGTGTAAACCAGTTTTGTGTGTGTGTTTTTGTTAGTAAGGAATTACCCTTGTTGGTAATTAATTTTCAAAATGGGATCCGATGGTAAGCTAGTTTATAGTATTGCAGTTGCATTCTTTTCTTTTTTTAAATTCTCATTTAACAAGTAGTATATATTCGCTTTTTAAACAATTTTATTTATAGATCGAAAGAAACGAAGCAGATCAAGGTCACCGCGAGATAGGGAGCCCAGAGAGCGTGATAGAGACAGGGATTGTATTTTTTTAATCCTCATTTAACAAGTAGTATATATTCGCTTTTTAAACAATTTTATTTATAGATCGAAAGAAACGAAGCAGATCAAGGTCACCGCGAGATAGGGAGCCCAGAGAGCGTGATAGAGACAGGGAAAGGGATCGAGGGGACCGAGGAGACAGGGATAGGAAACGAGATAGAGGAGGGGAGCGTTCCAAGTCCCGGGAAAGGCATGAGAGACACCGTGCCAAAAGAGAGGAGAGATCTCGAAGCAAGGAGGATGAGCCGAGATTGTCAAGACGAAGGAAGGCATCTATTTGGTGGGACAGGCCCCCAACCGGATTTGAACACATTACGCCCATGCAATATAAAGCAATGCAGGGTAAGCGATGATTGACTTGGAGAATAGTTCGTCTATTAAGTACAACTACCGATTACTAACTTTAATGGATATTTGATTCATTTTTATGCAGCTGCGGGACAAATTCCAGCTAATCTGATATTGGACACCCCACAAGCCGCTGTGCCCGTTGTGGGCTCAACGGTTACTCGACAGGCTCGCCGTTTGTACGTAGGAAACATTCCTTTTGGAATTACTGAAGAAGAAATGATGGAATTCTTCAATCAGCAAATGCATCTCTCAGGACTTGCACAAGCTCCAGGGAATCCTATTCTTGCCTGTCAAGTGAATCTGGACAAAAACTTTGCTTTCTTAGAGGTAATAGTATGCAAAACATACTATTGTAATTATGGTTAGTGGCGAATGTTAATATAACTGTTTTGTTGGCACAGTTCCGGTCTATTGACGAAACCACTCAAGCCATGGCTTTCGACGGGATTAATTTCCGTGGACAAAGTTTGAAAATTCGAAGACCTCATGATTACCAGCCAACGCCCGGCATTGACCCAGTCAATGTTGGGCCAGGTGAGTGTAAGTGATCCATACTGATTTAAATTCGAGATTTAAACTCATTGTATAACTACTGTTGCCAGTATTCAATACGATGTTTTCTTATTGTTTAATTACAGGTTCCAACGTGAGCACCATTGTCCCTGACAGTCCTCATAAAATCTTTATTGGAGGACTACCAAATTATCTGAATGAAGATCAGGTTCGTAGCTATCTCTTGAACAATCAAAGAGACTCATTTATCCCTTTTTTCTGTACTACACGTTACCTTAGCTTAACATCAGGATTCATTTCGGTTAAGGACTAGTTTTTCACCGACTTGTTAGTTACCATTATTGGTTCATCTCTCATATTTAACTTTTGATAAAGTACTAGTTAAGAAAGAAACAACCCAGGCTTGAGGATGTAATCGACAATTTTGCAGGGCTAGTTAACATTTAGAATTAGATTTATTCAGGCTTAGTTTATCTGTGTAAAATATTGTTTTTATCTTTGTTGAACGTATTTAATAACCCGTTTGACTTTATTTCCCCTTGTAGCCCAGGTATGTGGGCAAAGGCAATTGTATCATATTGCAATTGAAAATATGGGCAGTGCGGCTCCTCTCTCGTTTCTCTATAACTTAAGATCCCAAAATTTGTCACGCAAAAGGCAAGTATTTTTTTACAAAAAACTTTTAATTTAACACACACCATGAAAAAAATAGCGAAAAACAATGTTTGCAGCATCAAGCAACTTGAAATGCAGGGTTTTTGGTAAGTTGCTGGAGAAAAAGTGAAAAAAATGTGTGGTGTTTTCGCAGGAAACTTTTCTTTTTCAGCCTTTCTCTAACTCTTTCAGGGTTTTTTTCAATCGCGTCTTTTCAGAGAATTTTCTTTAGCATTTTGATTTACAGTCCTCCGAATCAGGTCCACAAGTGTTGGGAAGAAAATCATCGGAACCTGGGACGTTTCCGAAATGATTGTTTGTACATAAATGTTTGCAGGAAGTGCGCGTTATTTCTTTGCAGGTTTTTTATTTTGTCTTCCAGGGAATATGTTTCTCTTCATACGTTTCAGTTTTTATAGCATTCATCATCCAATCACCTACACCGGCATCAACATCTTTTCCTTCATGTTGGCCATCGTGAAATTCTGGAATATTATCATTGACTAATTGATTCTCCTGATACATTACATTTAGTAATAATTTCAATGCTATGTGGTTCGAAATCTTTAATCTCAATTAATTAAATATAGGTCAAGGAATTGCTGAGCTCTTTTGGAAAGCTGCGAGCTTTCAATTTAGTGAAGGACTCTGCCACTGGATTGTCCAAGGGATATGCGTTCTGTGAGTACGCTGACGTGTCGATTACTGATCACGTAAGTACTGTTTTAAAAAAATTGAAATACCATATTTACTTCTTGCTTGCTTGAATGGAAGCTTGAATTTTATCATTGCTATTTTTCCACTTCAGGCGATCGCTGGTTTAAATGGAATGCAGTTGGGTGACAAGAAGCTTATTGTCCAGCGAGCCAGTATAGGTGCAAAGAATGCTACTGCGACAGGTCTCGGTGCTGTTGCCATTCAAGTACCTGGTATGCCTATGAACATGGTGGGTATGGGCTCATCTGGTCCTGCAACTGAAGTGCTCTGTCTCATGAACATGGTTACCCCTGACGAGCTGAAAGACGAAGAAGAGTACGAAGATATTCTGGAAGATATTAAAGAAGAATGTGGCAAGTATGGTATAGTCAGGTCGATCGAAATACCTCGACCTATTGAAGGTGTTGACGTGCCAGGTTGTGGGAAAGTTTTCGTCGAGTTTAACTCTCAAGCTGACTGTCAAAAGGCTCAGCAAGCGTTGGCTGGAAGACGATTCAGTAATAGAGTCGTAGTCACATCGTATTTTGACCCGGATAAGTATCATCGTCGTGAATTCTAAAATTGCTTCCACGAGCAATATTATATCCAAAAACTCTCATGCCTCTACGTAATTTATTTGAGGAATGGTTGACTTTTAATACCAGAAATTGAGATAAAAGTAGTTAGGTTCGAGGAAAGCTCAGTTAAGTATTTCTGTTTGTTTCTCTTGTTAAATTATTTCTTTACCAAAGTTTGGTTTCTAATTTTTGGCATGGCCAATCATAGGCATGTGAGATGATTTATCATAACATTTAAAATATATATTACAGTGTTTGTCTTTATCTGACGAGTGTCAAGTTTCTTACGAAATCTCTGAGTTTCATGCGACATATAAAGTTTATCGTGTACACATTTTTATTTATACTGAAAGTAAACAAAACATTAAAAAAATATATACACTACGATTTCTTTTCTTTACATATTCTGTATCTGGTTTCTGCTGACTTGTCATTTTAGAAGACAGTGCTGGGAATAAGACAAAATCCATTTCATGAAATGCTTCTGTATTTCATTCGTTTAAGCTATATGTACTACACTAGCACCGCATAATGATGCCTACTTTCTCACGGTCGAATCCATTTGCCAGCTAAATAGCACTTTTCTTAGATTACACCTTGCGGATAACACGTGTGGAAAATTCAGTTGCTTTTTACCGTTTCATCTTGTAACCATCATGATCAACGTCACGAGATTATATCCCTCTTGAGATTTCTCCTAATTTGTAACAAGTCATTCTATGAAACTGTAATTTTGGTGCGTAAGCAGATTAGTGTAGGAGGCGAGGCGTCCTTCCAAACGTAACCGTCTAGAAATGGAAGTAAATATCAGCGGATCTATTCTTTATAAAAGAAACATACCCGCTCCATATATTCAAGACTAAGAACGTTGTGCTCCCTGTTTTAGCAACGGAATCCGCAAACAAACACAGCTAGCTAATATCCATAAACGTAACCGTTTTCTTTTCGGTTCGTTGGAAATTCAAGCTATACTCAAGGGATGAGAATGAAAATGAGAATGGAAATAGACCAAAAAAAAACTTTTAAAAACTTATGTAGGTAATAAATAGGTTGTGGATTGTGTGGATATGTATATGAGGATAACCTCTGCATTCATAGCTGAATTTTATATTTTTTAGCTTTAAAAATCCTATATCTACCAGTGGCCATATCGAAGTCTGCCTATTCCACACAGTGAGACCCTAGTAAATGCTTTGGAGCAGAGTACTTTTTTTATCCACAGATTATATTTCATCGTTGTCACTACCGAATGGATTTGAAAAAGATTACTACGCATAAATTTTACGTTTATTGTTGAGCAAATCTTAAACATCTATTCATAGCTTTGTATAAAAGTTCTCATAGTATATACATCTGTAGTAAGTATGCATATAAGAAGCAACGTAAGGACTAAATGGGGCACTTGTCAAAACCACTTTTCCGATACTTTACCAGGATTACTTTACGAATTCTGTCACTTCCAAGTTGTACTTTAGGTTCTATCGTTTTGCAGTGACAGATGTAGCTAAATCTGAGAAAGACTTGTTTTTAGCTAAGACGAAGTCTGAATTTGAGGGCACCATCCTTCTGATTACTGCTTAAGGCTCGTGGCTCGTCTGGAAGCTTGTGTTGTTCAGATTTCGCCAAGTTTAAGAAACCGTTTGTGATTTTCACTGGCTGATAATAGCTGAAGGCAATTATTGATCAATTACTAGCAGGACTCTGTCTGTAGGAAACAAAAAAGACAATTGAAAGGCGACAGAAAAGTGATAATATCACCTTACCCCCAAAAGAATGTATACACCAAGGATCTTCCATATATTTTCCTGCTGGACTTTCATGAGTGGAAACCGTAAGTTTACAAAATATCTGGGAATTTCTACCTAAAACGTATAAGTACAAGTAACGATTGTTTTTGTTAATGATTGATATGTAGATATTTTCACAACCGGGTTGAATTTCCAATCTGAGAATGACTTTATCCGTGAAGAGTTGATTGACAAAGCCACTCAAAAGCTCTTACCAGTCAGAGAAGTGGTCGACGATCATACTGCAAAGGACTTCCCCAAAATCCGAGACTGCAGTACAGACCACTTACAAAATACTTTCGAAGCTGATCCTGAAGATTGTTCTTGTTACTTTAGTGTGCACTGGGAAATACTATGCTCACAGGAAGTGTAGTCCAGGACTGTTATTTGATGCCTCTTCACATGATTGCAATTGGCCAGAGGTTGTTGAGTGTGGCCGACGACCTACCCCATGGGCAGTTCCGGAGTACATGGGCCCTCACAATATTCACCAACATTACAACATTTACGAATACACAAACACGAAATTGAATAGAGACAGCAGTCAAACAGACCGATGGGGCGATTCTGTTGATAAGGATGAGCTTTTTATGTAACATGATTGTTTGTTAACAGCATTGTTTTATTTATATAATTTTAATAAATTAACTTATCAGTAAAATTCATTCATGCTCAATCCTGAGTTTGCCATTCCATAACTTTACACCTATTTTGGGCTACCGGCCTACTATAACTCAATAAAGTTGTGACCTTGCTGCTAAACTGCACTAAAATGTGATGTGACGACTAATAAAAGTTGTGTATTTTGGGGTGAAAACAGACATTAATTTCTTTTCCACCATTATCGTGTCAGCTATAATGTGGCACTAGATTTCCCTTGGCTCTCATCAGCCACTAAAATCCGTGCCTTATCTTTGTCATGTACAACAGAACTGTCATAGAGGGTGAAAACAGACATAAATTTCTTTTCCACCATTATCGTGTCAGCTATAATGTGGCACTAGATTTCCCTTGGCTCTCATCAGCCACTAAAATCCGTGCCTTATCTTTGTCATGTACAGCAGAACTGTCATAGAAAAAACACTGTCTACACATGTATTATGCCTTATGCCTCTGGATTAACAAAGCCTTTCACCAAACACCTAGATGGAAACTTTCATACAAGGTTTTTCTCTTTCGTGAGAATAAAAACCGCTAAACCACATTCCTATAAAAATGTGACAGCAAGAGAATAACAGTTTTTTAGTATGAGAAATCTGCATTGTATTGTTAATATTTTCTGGAAAATATCTACATTTTATTTTATTTTGTGTGTTGGACCCATTGGGTTCCAACTTATAGCTCGTTTTTTCCCATTGCCTCAAGGAAATTACACTCTGGTGAACGCTTAATTTTACATTGGGAAAAATCCTTTCGTTTTTCTCTACTTTCCCAAAGGCACAGAGGAAAAAAACCGTTACTGGAAAATGAAAGGACGGAGATGGCATGACTTTGATTATCTTACCAGTTTCGTTTCATCTTTTGTCGTACAAAGAGGATTTTACATCCGTCTCTAGCAGGAAACAACAACAATCATCTCTTATTTCATTTTGGCTTTCTTTTGCTGACATTTTTTCCTTCCCACTCACATTCCTTTTTACTGTTTTTTTTTCTTCAAAGTCACTCCGGACCAGGTTCCCTCATTGTCTTATCTTTCGACCAACTTTTGTTTACACGCACGAACAACCGAGGAGTGTAAATTCTAACAGAAAGCCTGTGAGTTGTTTTGGAATATAAAAAAATGCTATTGTTTTTTTCTTGTGACGACTACGAAGCTTCCACCTGCACCTTGCTCATCCTTGAAAAATCACTCACAAAGGGATAATAGTCATCTATTTTGTCTCGCGAGGAAAGCAGTAGAGAAAAGGCTTGCGTACAACTCTGTTTTGGGATTTTTCTTTTATCTTTGTTGCGCTATTGGTTGTGATGTATGTATCCGATTTTCTTTTGGCGAGATAAACAAGATCCGAAGGGAAAGAAGATTTTCTCTTGAATGCATTATAGAAAGCTATTTCGCTTGGAGTCGATGTTCATTGAACTTGACACCTATTTTTGGATGTTTTCCTTTTGCATGAAGTAACATAACAGGCTATGGGGGAATGAACATCAAGAATTTTGATGAACTGATCAATGAATGAAAATCACATATCAAAACAAGATGGGATGAAGCGAAGGTTTTGAGATGAAAGAAAGCGGGCTGTCCAAGTGTTGGAATCATACATGAATGATTTTGATTTGCATGTAAATTGGCAAGAAAAATATGTTCGATCGGTAAATATAAAGATAGCTGTGGCTCACGGCAGCATGCATAGTGGCAATATCATCTAAAAATGTAGAGTTGACGGCTGGTCATTTCGTAGGTTTTGCGTAGAAGAAGGTTATATTGAGAAAGTAAATGTAAAAAGTAAAAAACCCCGACGTTAGGAGCAATTTTGCAACACAAAGATAAATGGAGATGAATACGCCAACGATGTTATAGAACTTCCAGGAAATGCGAGTCGTATATGAGAGGCGGATTATATCTTGGAAACATTTTTGTTTTCATCCCCTTTACGTTGTATAAGAAGGGGGTACGGAAGGTTAAGGGTATGAAAATGCTTATTTAATTCAACAAAAAGATATTTTGTGCCCTGAACAGACGTATTTTGTTTTACAGTTTGTGCAATATACGTACTACTACCTACATGGGACACATACATTTTACGTCTAAAACATGGACCGAAAACAAAAAGGCACATTTCTTCAAAGCTCGCTTGGAAAATCAACATTTTGCATTTTGGAGAAAACGTCAAGTCATAGTGTAATGCGCAGCCTAATGATTTTATGATGCATGAAATGAAAGAAAACTAGGTTAGGTTTACCTTATAGAATCTCCATGAAGTTTATGAATCATATCAAAGTTACTTTGGTACTTACTTTTAGGGAGCCTGCAGCAACAATCATTGGAAACATAATTAAATTATATTGAATAATTCCTGCTTTCACCATGTTCACTTTGTTTCGTCTGATTGTGAGTAGCCTAGTCCAGGGCCAAGACCTTGCGAGAAATGTGATAAAACTAAACTTTTTTGAATCTCATATCGCTAAAACATTGTTACTTTATTCCCCTTTATTCATATAATTTCCAAATTTTCGCATTACAGTCGATTCTTATACTTTAAAACAACATTTTTTTTTTCAAATAAATCGCTACCATTTCGCTTCTTTTACTATCTACAACATTTATTTTCATAAAATCTCGTCTAATTCTGTATAATTTGCAAAATGGAGTGCACACTTGCTAAAACACAATTAACATTGTGCTTCTTCCCTTCTCGCATGTGCTTCAGTATTGATATATCACAAAATGTAGGTGAAAACAAAAGAAACTCCAGTTAAGGGCCAATTCAAGTTTGTTTTCCAACAAAAATACTCCTACACGTTAACTCCAAACAAATTATCTTCCAGTCCTATACTCTAACACGTTGTCGTTACTAACCCGTATTGTATCGTCCTAGTCCTATTCCTAATTTGCTGTTGCATTCCAGCTGAACAGATTGCTTTAAATGAATTAATCTTTGATAATAGTCACCCACTTTATAATTACTTGTTTTCTTGTGCAACAAAATATTATCTGATATACATAGGATTTACATAGTAGACTCTTGGATAGACGTAGTATAATTCTTGCAGACTTTCCATATGCTTCCTGGATTCAATAATTAACATGTTTCGTAACGGCACAGCTTTCGTCACAGTGGGACCTCGACTTGAGTGAATGCCATTGTGCTATCGCTGTTCGTTGAGACTGGAGCATGTTCTTCCAGTGATTTACTTCATGGGGACCTTTCACATAGAAAAAGATACATTGTGCAAAACGATCCATAAAGATGAAAACCAATATTACCACTGACGATTATTGTGCCATAAATTGCTAAACTAGATATATTACTCAAGGGAGTTGTCAACACGTACAAAAGTAGATAGGAGGAGATATCAACATTGAAATACTACTCACCAGAGGCCTCCCGACCAAGTACCAAACGACCAATAAAATGATCCTTCATCACTCCTCCATTAAAATCCAACACGGTAATGATTATAGAGCAGTCTGGGAGTTGAACTGAGTTGACGTCAAAGCTAAAAGGGGAGAAAAGAGAAAGGTGTAATCAAATAGATTTTAACATCAGTACCTACAGATCCTAATAGCATCAGAGAGGACAACACACCCAAAGAGAAAGCAACCAGAACCAGACACGATTCCACGGGTCATTGATTATGCCGAGGGATTTTGCATCATAATTAAATCTTTGTAGTCATTGCATATAACCCGCATTGGTATTTCCAACAGGTGGTTATGGGCTAATCGCGGTAATCATGAACGACTTGTAGCCAATGTTTAAACTGTGAATTGTGTAGATATTTCGGATTTTAAGTGCACATTTGTGTTTAAGGCTATGCCAGTAATAATTCTCATATTACCCAAACCAAAAATACATATTTCACCATTTTAAAGGAAACTCACTTCACGCAGGACACAGGGAAAAATGTTTTTAATATATCTGACATTACTTCAGACCGTGGGCGTTTCTGCAGGGATACTTGGGACGCTTTATAACAGCCTCAACCAAATGTAAAAAGAGTTCTTTGTATAGCATATAGTTTGGCATGAGGTTATGCATTTTTACACTATTTTTATAGACAGAAACCGATCATGATTGAGTGACATGTTAGCAGAAAAAAGAGGAATGATATTAGTCTCTTTTTTGTCATGCTGTCATCAAAAAAATAAAAACTGCGAGGGGTAAAAAGCTCACTTCAAACGAAAATCGGGATCTGAAATTGGCCATGTTTACCCAGCCTCTTAAGAAAGACACACATCCAGTTCAGTAAGAAGCATGAGAGGTGAGACATGCAACTTCATATATTTGACATCATTGGAAACGGTTTTTTATGATGATGGGTTGAGAGTAGAGAAAAAAACCTTTTTGATGTTTCTACTTTCACCGGCACTTTCTATTTCTTTATGCGTTCCATTTTGTGATTTACGAGTGTCTTTCCTACCAGTCATCTCTCACCTTTTTTGTCAACATTTCTAAAAAGATTTATACGAAACAGGCGAGAATCTCCAGATGTTTCTGTCTTAATGAACGTGCTTTAGCACACCGTGCCTCCAAATTTTTCGCACAGATCATGATACTTAATGTGCGTGAAATTCAACCAAAATACCTTTCTAAAACGTAAACATAATGACCAACGTGAGCTACTTATTGTATTTACATCATAATAACCTGTCTTTTGAAAAACAAAAAGCATTCAACTCACCTTAGACTTTCATTGAAGACGGGATCCAATGTGTATTTCTTGTATGACGTTTTCTTTGTCTTGATATGTCTTTCATTTATCACTAATGTAACTTTTACGTAAGGAGCTGAAACAGAGAAAACAGGAGAAAAGTTTCATACGCATAAATACAGAATGGTCAACCATTATGATCAAAATTACACAAAACTTTAAACCTTGAAATTAGATTTAAATATGAAAGCAAACGAAAAACCTCTCAGAGCGTGATTTTTGTTATCTAAGCCTATCTGCTTTTAGTCTTTTTATAAACCCAACGATTAACATTTAATCCCAGAAAATATCCCAAGTTTCATAATGAAAAAATCTAGGCTGTATAACTCCAAGTCTTGTAATTTTACCACGGGAGGTTTTTAATAAAAGTGTTTACTATAACTCGCCCACATTCTTACCAGCTCCACCAACAAGGTCAGTTGGTGTTAACTGTTTGGCCCGGAGAATGTCTACGTTGAGCCTTCCAGCGGCTGGAAGATAGCAAAGAGAAAATAACAGCTCACCCAAGTCCTCCTGTGAAAGCTATTAAAAAGGAAGAAAACAACAACCTTAGAATTTTTCATTTCCTTCTGAGAGGTTAAATGTGTTATCTACGGTTATATTTACACCAACCCTTTTCTGGGTCAGACATTAAGAAAATGCTCTTCCCAAATGTTCTCCACAATTTTTCACCTCAAAAGACCACCCATTCATCATCATCACCATTACCAGACAGACTAAAAACTCTTTTTATCTTTTACAAAAGTTGGTAGTAAACTAAAAGCAGGTTGTGAATTTTACAAGCTTTTCTCTAGGTTTTATTTATGCTTGTGGTCTTGACCAAGTGAAGAGCTTTCCCCAAAATTACATTCATTCACTGACTTTTAAGGATTAAACCAGTTCCCCGAAGCAATTAAGCTTTCTTGTTGTCACCAGTGTTTAGGGTACAGAGAAAACAAAACCTACGCGTTATACCCTACAAAATACAAAGAGTCCTTTGACCAACATTGTTAATTGAAGATTTACGATGCATGTTTCCAATTTTACTATTTCATGTTATCTTCACATTTAACTTCGACAATTTGCTAAACGAAGTAACCAAACTTCTTGCAGATGTCACAAACTTTTTCGTTTCTTCAATTCAAAAGCGGGTTAATTTCATTGTGGCTAAGAAGAACATCCAAAGTTTCATAGAGAATGAACCCAGTCCGTATTAAATTAAGCAGCGGAAACTTTTTTATTACGAAAACGATAATGGAAAGTTTAAATCTTTTAAACTTTTGTAAAGTCTAAGCAAATATCTTGATTTTTTATTATCTGTTTAAAGAACCCTCCATTATAAAATACAAGTCGTTTCAGGAAAGGTCATGACATAACTACTTTTGTAGGCAGAAACTCCTGTGTTCATTAAAGAAGTGAAAAGTAGAAGCTTACCGTTTGCACAGCTTCAAGAGGTTTCCAGAAATATACTCCTTTGAGAACATTCACATCCGCTAAGGGAAGTAGCACTTGTCCAATCACTCGGTGTCTTGAGTATTTGTCAAAATCTTTCACCATCATCTATCAGAACGAGGGAAATTCCCAATCAAAAAAAGATCCACCCAAAAACTATATGCATTATCCTTGTACATTAAGTAATTCCATTCAAGTGAAGCAGGTCGATAGGAAAAGCGCCCTGACTGCCGCTAACGAACCGGATGTTTCATTTCCCGTTTTCACTTTCCCAGAATAGTTTACCTTTGTTATTAATGATCTATCTTGTTACTGTTGATCATTTGCGGNAATGATCTATCTTGTTACTGTTGATCATTTGCGGCAACTTTTACTGGGTCTAATGCAACGCAGCCTTTTGCCAAACATATGCCATTTCTCCTCCAATTAATTCGTCAAAAGTATTTTTTATCAACATGAGAGAACATGTTCAAGGGCAAATAATGATGAGTTTTCAAAAAGAAAGCAAAAGGCAGTATATGGCCAAATAAAACTAGCGAAATATCAAATACTGGTTTTGTAGGTGCTTGTCGAAAGCGGAAGGTCCCTGATTCACTTTTAGATTTTATTTACTTAATGGCCGTAAGCCAAGGTTCGAAAAAATAACACAATAAAAAACGCAACAGCGAGTAACGCGGAGGTTAATTACTACGGTTATCTTTATTTAATTTCGGCACCAGGTTGATTGATGTGTCAACCACACAGTAACAATTAAAGTCTTTTAAAACAATCGAAAAACAATCATAAAACAATCAAGTTCGTCTGAGACTTTTCAGATCTTGAGTTGCTCACTCTCTCGTTCTCTCTCTGAACACGAAATTCTTCTAACATTTTTAACAATAAAATCTCTTTCTCCTTCTCACACGCACTCTTCAATCCTTTCCCTCCTCCTGGCTGCATTGTTCAGCAAAATCATTGTGCTCTACTGGTCCAACATGAGACATTTGTGGTGCGGATGCACTACAAATACTAACACTGGCCCCCAAATTAGGGTCTTCAGGTGCCCTAATTTCCTTGTAGAGTCCAAGCGAAATCACCTTC
>JAAXOA010000974.1:0-18158 GCA_036561885.1 Salina celebensis
TAAGGTTTTTTTTCTGTGCCTTGCTTCAATCCTGGTGTTGTGCAATATGTATGTAGGATATATTGGGCATATAATATCATAATTTGTATGTATGTGCTAAGTTTTTCATCGATTCATTTCTCTCCGACCTACACACAATACAACCCTTGGAATTTTTTCTTGCCATGTTGTGAAAACAAATGCAAGCGTCCATTCAAATTAATTCCATTGTAATTAGAAGAGCTAATAATTACGATAAACATTAAAGAGCTTTACTGGTAGTTAGTTTTTATTTTTATTGAATTTAAAATGATTTAGGTATATTAGTTATACATTTATAAATTCTCATCTTTAAATCAAATACAATACAAAAATGAATAATGCTCCACTTACACACAATACAAATGTCAAATCTGTCCATTATGATACTCTGCAACAAGTAAACATTAAGAACATATCGTTCTAGTTTAAAGTAAATAAAGATAATAATTCAGGTAATAATAATGCAATACATATTAAGTATTCTACATTTGTCCGCCATCCATACATTCTCGTACAAATTTTGTTAAAAAAAAGATGCCAACAGGAACCTTTTGCATGGAAAATATTAACCTTTCTTTCGTACAACTTACACTGAACAGGTCTCAACTAGTGGTTTTTAGAGTCATTCAGGTAAACTAACCATTTTTGTTATTTGCAAGAACATTTTTGTGAGGGTTCTTTCAGTTTCCCTCTCAACGAACTCTCTACTGTCAATTTAGACTTTTAGCAGGATAAGAAATTTAAATGTCATACTATTATGGACTCGAGGAGAGCCATAGACCGATGTAATCGTCATCAGTTGAAGCGCCCTCGGGATGTAAAAACGGAACAAATTTTGTAGTAGGAATGCGACCCAAAACTGTCCTTCCGCTTCCAACTAACTCCCCGCTTCATAATACTAAAGCTATATTATTATTTCTAGGCCAGATAAATCTACTAGTGCCAGACGATGAAACGGAGGTCGTACTGGTATCTTCCACTGTACCAAGGCTCCCATTACTAGCGGCTGTTTCTTCTTCCGACCGTTTATAATGAAGTCCATCGGCTGCTCTGATGCAATCATCGTACCGGCGAAGCAGGTTTTGCATAACAGGCCATACCACTGGATCTGCTCTTACCGCCCGCAGAACGTCATTTAAACTTCCAACGCCATTAGAACCTATACATGAAAAATATAAAAAATGCTTACAGTGAGGACAAGACACAGTTTTACTTTCACTTGAATCCAATTGCAACAAAACACAGAAGCTGAAATGCCCACTGTGACCACTTAGCGAACGGATTGGACTCTGTGAATCTTCCGTCATTTTGTTTTCCTAGTGTAATAAAAGAAAGTCGTGAGTTTGACAACGCTCTGTGTTCAATTCTCCTGGCGTGAAATCTAGGTTTACTTTAAGACTTACAGAAGTGTGACGCTTTGCAAAAACTCAAATGAAGTAAACCGGGAGTAAAACGAATATCAAGTCATCTATCCTCTTCACGCCACTCGGTCTTACTTTTAAGCTTAAGCTATATCACTGTCAATTACTAGAGCACGTACGTATTACGTATAATTACGACGTCTGTCTTTTCTCTCGATCTGCAAGTAAGGTACAAAAGCTGTTGGTAGAACTGCTTTTTGCTACCGCGACCACACACCATCAACGTCGTAATCAACACCGACATAGTACCACAGCCCCACAATAAGCAACCACTACATATACTTTTGGTACTCGCCTGCTTTGCTTAAAACGTGAACGCTGCGGCGTCGGTGAAAGCAAAGGGGCAAATCAAGACTGTTGAAGTTTATATACATATCTTGGATGGTAGTATTGTTCAGTTTACCATGATATAATCCGCTTGAATAGTACATTAAATAAATAGTACATGGTTAATCGTTAAGATAATGTTAAATTATCACTTTTCATTACATTGTACTAGTTCATTCTGGCACTATATTGCAAAACAGTAAACTTATTGAGGGTAATGTTTGCGACAGTATATTTATGTAGTGAGGGTTTGTTTGATTACTAAAAATTAACAATCAATCTATCTTATATATATGTATGTAAAAGAAAGGATTACCTGTAATTTGACTTCAAAACACAGTTTTGATCATCCAAAACATTATCATTATCATTTACAAAACATTATGGCAATCGTTCCTTTGTCCATAACTCTCATTCATAGAAAACTAGCATTTTTTTAAATCTCCTACAAGGACATCGTTAACACCCGTGAGACTATCTGTGTAGCATTCTTGCGGTATCTTGATGACAGACAGACGGACAGCGTGAACATTTTAAAAAGAGGTTAACAGTACCTACTAAAGGCGGTTACAATTGGTCTTCTTATACGGATATGTAAATGGAAAACGATATTTATCCATCAGTCTAAGTTTGAGTCAGATTGAAAGATACAGAAGAACTGGAATCTCTTATTTTAATATATATTTTTAATTAAAATGACTTGCCTGAAATGTATTTTATTTTTACAAATAAAAACCTCCAGAAGTATTCAGGAATGATTGCTATGCATGTCTCGAGATCCATCATAGGCGCAATGCACGACATTACAGTTTCAGTAATTGGCAACAAATGATTATTATATGCTGACTGAATCCTATGATCTATCAAAAACTAAAAGCAAAGACGAAAGTAACACAATGATAACAATAAACCTAAATATACTTTTATTCATTCGCCATACTCTGTACAATCGCGCATCTCTCATGTATTGCACGTTTGCTTACTCACATCACCTCCTCCATCCATCCTATTCCTGTCAACTAACTTGAATGAAACTGACAACGCTAATAAAACGCTCTTTTTACTACAACTGGGGGATCTCATAAGCAGAAGTGAAACGAATGCAGAGAAAGTTATACGCCTAATGTTGACGAAACTCCGATCCTCCGCAAGCGATACTACACGAAATGAAGTTTTTTGTATGTCTTTCTCTGCGTTTATGGCTAATGATGGAAACTTTGAATTGTTAGAGGTAAGGATACGTAAAGGTACACTAGGGAAAAGGAGACAAGATGACTTCCTTTTTATTATTTTCTCTTTCTTTGGTACTTCCTTACTAACATACACGTCTACATTTTGCTTGACACAAAATAGGTAGCCAAAAGAATATTATTTGGCTCATTCAATGCCGCCGGTTACACTCCTTTAAAAGTATTTACTTTGATAAGCCTCACATTGGTATAACGATAAAATATTATATTGAAGGACATGTCTACGAAACCCATTATATACATAATTATTAGACAGGCACGTGAACTTACATACCAAGTTGTATGAATGCTTATTGGTGTAACATTGTAGTAAGCCAAACGTTTCGCGTGTCGAACCAAAAGACATCGAGTTGTATTCTTACGCCAATTAGTCAAAAAGGAAAATTGAAACTCTAACCTATCAACATCAAGCAGTCATCGAAGTTTTGCCTGTCTCTTATTACTGGATAACTGGAAATCGTTAAGTGAGAAGAATCAAATTCAAATACCAAACTTGTTTCCAAAATTTGAACAAATTAAAAATATAATCCAGGATGGTTATCCAGTCCAAAAAGCCCGCGTCTCCAGAAAAATTTCAAAGCTATTTTTTTGCATTGACATGATTTAAACCTAAGCATCTATATTTGCAACTTCATATCTTACACGTCAATTCCGATCCACTCGGTGGTTTTTCACGAGACAACAATGTTTTCAAACTAACTAGATAACTAGCGAAAAACGACTAATGGGCAGATTTCAGATCAACAATTGATTAATTAATTGTGAAACAACCAACCAATTGTTTTAACCAATTTCGTCACAGCAGCAGCATCTTTCACAAGTCAGAATGAAATTATGCGCGTATTTGTGAACATAAAAATAATAGACCAGAGATGTTCTAGCTATCAGCGACTGACTTGTTCCCAAAGGATATTCCGAATTTCATGAAACAGAGATGTACCATGAATTCATTGAGATCCCGTACAAAAGAGAAAGTTTGCTTTCTCATTTGTTATTCCTCTTTCATGGAGTTCGAATTCGGTATTTTTTCAACACTCATTGCAATTTGTTCTGTGTCAACAATATGAATTGTGCATTTTAAAGGGCAACAAGGAGCTTTGTAGCAGAACATGGTAGACAATGATCACATGAAACACGACTAGTACTTACATAATGCTTAACATCAAGACAAGAAGTACCACAATCCGGCAACTATCATCAACATAAACCGTATTCAAACAAGATCAGAACCGCAGAAATCAAAGTCAGGAGAACATTGTTCATCAAAATTGTACAAACACAAATCCAAACAAGTGTGATAAAGGCCTCTCCACGAGTGCCTTGTCGTACATATTTGCAATCTTTTTACTACTCATGCAAGTATTGGTGGCATGATATAAAATAAAAACACTGCAATTTTCACAGCCACCCAGCGTAGCCGTGATTCTCTCTATGAAACGCTTGGAAAAACTAGCAAATGCCTCGTTGGGCCCACAGAACGGGTAAAAAATTACATGGTGAAATGTGATAGCGTTCATTTTAGGTAAGTGTACTTTTTCAAAGCTCACACACTCACATTTTCAACTTGTTATGTTGAGTAAAAAAAAAAGCACAGAAACCACCTATAACTAACAGCATCATGTATAAATAAGATACGCGTGTGTACTTTCCTCTTCTACTGAAACAAGTTTGTATAGTTGCACAAGCCTTTTCCTCTGTAATGTCATCAGAGAGGAAAAAAACAAATGTCTTTTGTATTCATGAACATTAAACATACGCTACTTTTATTCATACATTCAAAGGCTTTGCTTTAACATCTTTGTCTACTTCTCTATTTAGTTAAAAAAAAACTATATACTACCAGTAAACAACCAAAGCAGGGAAAGAGGAACCAGTCGTGTCCTGTTTGTTAAAGGAGAAAAAAAATACGAGAAAAATTCAAAGGATTCGGAGGATTTATAGATCACTGTTACTAAAAGAAACTAAGAGACGAAGACACGGAGAGGGAATGATGGTAAAACTTAAAACACATTCGATAGCTGTTCTGTAACTATACTAGTACGCTTTCAGAAAAAAAAACAAGCGTAATGCAATGTTGAACACAAAAAGAGTAGACGATCAAGCGCGTATCGTTGCAAACACACACTTACTCAATAAATGTGTATTTTTATTCAAGACAACAGTCGCTAAAGTCAGTCAGTAGACAGTTTGAGTACATATTTTTTTTACCAGTATTCTAGAGAAAAGAGAAAAAAACCGTTTCAACAGTATGGAGAAAGAATGCGAAGAACCATTACAGCAAGTGACTTACATTCCTTCGAACTATTCTCAATGTTTTAAGTTTACTTCAAGAAACAGTTTAAGAATCAAATGCGCATTAATACAGCTAGTAAAACCAATATCCAGTAAGTACTGGAAAGTTTCCTATACCCACTTCCTCTGTGTTGTATAAATCCGTATGAGCCCAAACAGCTATTTGAATTCTTTACTTTAGTAACTATAGGCGTAAAGATGCTCTCTAAACGGGTCAAACTGTACTGTTCTACAGACTCACTAGGCCAAATGGTTAAGGTTTTTGAATTGTATGGCTTAGTTGTAAGAAAGGAAGTACCTTCAAATGCACAAAAAAATGGTTACATTGCTCCTGTTTTACTTCATGAAAAGAACCAAGTCAGACAAATAATGACAGTATTACCGAATGGACGTGAAGCTGCAGCCAATGCAATTAAGGGATGCGGACCACAACCATCTGATCTCTGTCGGATATTAGAGGAGCACTTGCCCCTCTCTACGAGTGAAAGAAGAGACATAAGAGAAAAGAGAGACAGAAGGAAAGCTCCACGAGAGAAAAACATTTCACATCGATTCATCTTTTTTCCTTTCCTGTTATTTCCTATTTAATGGTAACAAATGTATTTTCTTGGGTATTTTTACTACTTTTCAATACAAAAAAGTCTCTAACAGGAGAAGTGGTGTGTAGAGGAATTGGTTGGAGGACAACTACTATGCTGTGACCAGGTAAATAGATATTTTTTCCTTCCACTTTGACAGCGATGGGATTCTGATTTTTCCCTTTGGGTACGGCTGAGAACAGCAAATCGGAGATACTTTTGAAGATGTAATCTGAAATGCGGAAATAAGAAACCTTTTTAGCAAATTAATGCCTACCAGTTAATGGAAATTCATTACCGCAATATTTTTTTTTAAAAGTTTTCTCTTCTCCTTGGTGCCAATCAACGGGCTTCATCTAATATTTAAAAAATGCCAGACAACGATTTTGTCAATTTCCAAACGCTATTTTACCCGATATCTTGGTTTTTACACATGAAACTTCTTTCCTAAAACTTCCATTTCAGATGAGTTCTATGGCATAATGTTTCCGACCTGTTTACATATCATTCAAAAGGCGAGTTTTGGATTCATTTTGATGCAACTTTCCCTTGACTAGTGCCCTGGATCAGGGCGATGGGTGACTTCCACAAAACATTGTTAGCAATCTATTATCACCCTGTGTCTATGAGCTGTGTAATCACTTAAATCCCGCACTACATTCATTAAATTTTCATCCTGGTACTTCAGTCTGTGATAAGTAGAAAACTACTGAAGAACGTAGTATCTGCTACAATCTTACATGATACATGGATCGTGAAATATGCAAACTAAAAAATGGTACATGACTAAAGCTGAGGACTACAGTGGCTGGGAAAGCGCACGGAAGTCTACAAGGAGAAAGCATGCCGCAGTTCTTTTTTTTTACAGATCCAATGACTCTACTTCTCGTCTCTGCCATTGTACTTTGCGGTTTCTAGTCAGTGTCTATGACTCGGGAAACTCATGAGCGGTTCACTATTTTGTAAGCTTTTATATGAACAGGAGAAAAGGCGTCGGATTACAAGGAATAGATTTACTATGACAACACTGCCTACTATGAAAGCCGAAACAGAAAAATTATGACGGTAATTGAGAGTGTGTACACCACAACTAGGAAACCTACCTGTCACCTGTCGAAACGAACCGTTGAGAGTGCTTCTAAAATATGGGTATGCTCGGAATCGTATATTAGCACACACCGCTCAGCCTCGAGATGTTGTCAAAATGAATTAAACACTCAGAGGAAGCGATGGTTGGCCTTTTCGAAAGAGTCAAAGCTGTCTCTTTAAGGTTTTGTTTTAAACTGTACTGAAATGAAGCAGGAGTTCCTTTTATATGAACGAGTTGAAACTGATTTTTTGATTGGCGTAGGTTGACTGCTTGGTGAGCCACTGAAATCAAATCAATCATAGATTTTGAAGTACAAAACTTAGCTGGAATCCAAGTCGGGGAGTTTCTAGCAATTGTTCACTTTAAGCTATGAAGTAGCGAAAGCTGCTTTATAAAATTGTCGTGGTGGTCCGTCTGTCTCTCTTTCCGACTGGGGACACGATATTCCGTGAGCTTTTAATCGGATCTTGCTGATTATTAGCACACTTGTTCCTCGGACGACCGGCTCTCAGATCGAAAGCTTTAACCGTTAAATAGTTAACTGTGCAATTAGTTAACTGTAACGGTCATTAAATGAAAACAAAATTTCCTTCGCCTTATCGATAAATCTTCGTCGTTTCAACGAGTTCACTGTACAATGAGTTAACTGCATTATTGTAGTTAAATGACGACAACGTTTAATCGCTTTATCGATATAGTTTTCGAGTCGTATTAGCTCATTGATTTTTGCTTATATCTGTTGGTACCTAAGGAAATCGTGCTGGTTTCTTTTTGCTAATCGAATTGGACTGGATGTCGAAGCTGCATAGGTTATCTATCATATAAAGTGCAGTGCGTAGTGTGTTTATTTTTACTAGGTGTGGAAGTTCAAAAATTGGTTGATGATTGGCGATCCTAAAATCAAAAATCACAATTACCTTCTTTGTAAGCTCCCTCCAATTTTGCTGTATTGTATATAGTTTAGTTTGAATAGAGTATGACTGTATATGCATTTTCACCATTTTGTTTACTTGATGATTTTCTAAATTTTCTTTCAACTTGATACAAATTGTAGTCATTTCATCCTAATGAGGCTCAAAAACAGACAGCAAACTGCGTGATTGGCTTGTTTTTTTTTTTGTTTTTTTTTTGTTAAATTCGACCTAAACGACAATTGAAGGAGTACAGCTAAAGTAAGACGATCAGACGTTAGCGTCCCTTGGGCAATAAAAAAAAGTCATTTCATCCCAACTCCTTCTTTCTGGATCAAGTAACTCAAGAAAAATTGAAAGGAGAAAGTTTTGACTGTTAAGAGTGCTGTAGTGCTTTAACGACGATTGTTCATACAAACGCACAAAACAAATCGTACCTTAGGTACTGCACCGGTTTCTTTCACTAGAAAAAAACTAGTCCTTCCTTCCGTCAAAACAAAATCTTGGAAAGGTACAAAACTCATGCATTTGTTTTCTGTTATTCCTGTAGATTTTCTCTTCATTCCATCTATTCTTAGCATGGTCTTGTCTGGCGGGCACAAAAACACACCGGAAAAGCAACCGTGAGGGAAAGGAACTAAAAACTTGGATATACTCTTCTTTTTTTCTATGAAGAATTGCATTTTACATTAACAATACTCCAATCGTTAATGCTCCCAATCCAACTATTACTCAGAATTAAACGAACTCAACGGCGAAGCGCGCTCGACCTGCTTATCGCAGCCGTAAATTGTAATTATGAGATTTTAGCTGACTTAGCAAAGAACTACGAGGTAAGATAAAAAATGTTCTTTCGTTCTTATGTTTCAATTATTGCAACGTCCGTTTCATAAAACACTCCAACTCGCTTAAAGGTTTTTTTTGTACATACATGTGAATGTGAAAGTCGTTATCGCAGCTCCCGGGTTAGTAAAAGATTTTATTTTGTATCTACCAATAGTCTCAAACTACTTTATGATCCTCCCTCTTCATAAAATAATATATGACCGTGGAGAGCTTTCACTTATTTCTCTACATTTAGATCCGAAAGTGGACAAAAACATTATCCTGATCTTAAATCTAGTTGGTGCCTTCAAATCCAACCAACCTAGTCAGCAATATAACTACAATACAATGCGTACATGGAGACTTGTCAGTAAAGAAAAATGTGTATTATGCTACAATTACTCTGATTCCGTTGAGTGAACTCCCATGCATCATCTTTTCTCACTAGTCATTCCCAAATTCTTTTCTTTCCTCTCTGTTTCTATTTTGCTTCCTTCGAAATAACATAGCTCCCTTTTGGTAAAAGGTTTTTCACTTTTTGTTATGAGCTTCTTCGTGTCAGACAATGTACATGTTTTTGTTTGTTTGTTTGGCAAGATTAACGCACTATGGTCTATATACAGCCTTTGTGTCCCCAGCGCCCAAAAAACAGCCTACAAGCCTAAACATTAGACTGATAAAAGCGGGAAGGAAAGAGTCTCTATGAACCGTGGAGCAATAAATTTTTCACAACTTAAACATTCATATATTTCATGAGCAATCATAAAATTATATGATCCAAAAACCACCAGTGTGTCATACAATAACATTCTGAAGAGAAATATTTGTATATGCTTATTCAATTTTCAAGTTAGTTTAAACACATGCTTTTCATTCACATCGGATCATGGTTGGTAAGATCTCGGCAAACGCTTTTGCTTATAACCTCGTAGGAACGGAATGCTGCAGCGTCTCATTTTTTTCAACATCTTCCAAAATCATTCCTTAGCGCCCGATCACAGTTCTAAGGGATAAAGTGATAGGTGAAAAAAGTGATTTCATTCAGGAGAAAGTAAATGAGCAAAAAAATATTGTTGACATAATGTAGGGAAGACGGAGATGCTACATCCAGGCTTTTCAGCTACTTTGTCGCTTCCTTCTTTCCTAGAAGCTGCGTTCTGCAAAGGAATTAAAGAATGACCAGGAACTGAATGAGAGAGGTGAACAAGAAAAATTGCTTCCATGTAGTAGAAGCTACTGTGCCCCGGTTTTTACAAAGTGCACTGTCAATTTACTATTTTTTCGCTACAATTCAACTAACATGGAATGCCTTTCACAAAAAGTCTTGTCTCATTTTTAGCAACACGTATTTCTTTCTTTTTGCTCACGAGTTAACTTGAAAAAAATTAAAACAAAACGCTACAGCTTGAACTGGAATGAATGGAGGTACCAATTTGGAAAAGTAGCTGCAGGCAAATGTGTACGCGCTTTCACGAGAGTAATTCAAACAGATACCCGCACTCACCAAGTTAGAAGTGATGTTTCGTGATTCTGTATCCCTGCGTATGCATAGAAGATCAAAGGAAAGTGTTGCAAAATAAGAGGAGAAAAAAAGCTCAAAAAATAGAGAAAAGTACGACAATGATGTACATTTTGTTTGATCCTACTCCAGCAATGATTTCCATGTAGGTAAAATGACTCACCCTCACCGAATTTCTAATCCGGTATCCGGTAAAGTCATTACTGTTCTGGTATAACTTCTGAAAGAACAGAGAAATAAAAAAAGTTTAAATTGAAGAAACCTAATTAGATGAAAGGTAGGATGACGGTCTGTCATTTTTCATTGTGTAACATTTTTAATCGGATTTTGCACCTTTGCATCTTCATTGGGGAATTCTATTCATTTGGGGTCAATCCTATAGTTGAAAATCTCAGACAAAAGGAATGTCAAAAGTTTGGCAAAGTGATACCAGAACTATCAGTGTCAAATGGACGTTAACAGATAACTATGCTATGCCTTAGAATTCCTTAAAAGGTAAATGACAAACATGCCTGGCAGATCGATGTAAGGAAAAATGCCGAAGGTATTTGTTTATGGGTAAGCCGGAAAAGGTTATGCGTATGTTTGGAGTTGTCGACATAACTGTTAAACTGAGGGAAGCATTATTTACCGACAACTAAAAGAAAACAAATGATTAATTACAACACTTCCGGGAGATTGACAGGAAAACTAGACTTTTGGGATTTTCTCTCTCCAACAGGAAAACACTAACAGATGAATAGGTAGAGATGCAGATGGATGAACAAGAAGACAGGAAAAAAATCCTTTTCTTCAGTGTTCGAGGTAGATTTTGCACACAATTTTGGTGCCATTTATTCTACTAGCGGCAAAGATTTACGCTTAGAGCAAGTGTTTGTGATGCGTTCTAGAAGTTACTCAAAAGCACAGGAGAAAGGATTTAAACGGGGGAACGTGGAGATGGATGCGAAGTAAACGAAAGAAAAATTGTATGCTTGTTGGATGGATTAGTTTTATTATACTGCTATTAAACACCTTAACTCTTTGCACATCTGATAAGAGAACGTTATCCCTTGTCTCGATAAAACGAACAGTTGAACAACAACCTAGCTTAAGCTAGTCTCTATAGATGAGTTACTTTCTATGCTGCAGCTTTTCCGGCCATATTTGTACGGAAGACGAAACACTTACACGAGGAATATGTCAGGCGCAAAACAAATTGTTTTCTACTTCGACTCGCCCACCTCCAGCTCGTCGTTTTGGCAGCCAGACAACTAAGTTTCTTTTCAAACTCAAGGTATTATAACTTACTCCTGCGGATAAGTAATAAGGAGACATACATAGTAAGAATATTAGGAGCATGCATGAACGTTTTCGTTGCTAATTTCTTGATATCCTTTAGAGAATACACACAGGATTTATTGGGGTACTCTGATGATTCACTAAAAACAATTCTCGTTTGGTACTCAATAGCCAAATTCATGTAGGGGAAGTTGAGTCATAAATATCTTGGAAGTGGAACAGAACCGGTATTATTCAGTGCATATATGACACAAAACTTGATGAAATGTAACTGTTTTTGACAACGAAACTATTTTCTTCACATCCTCTCTTTGCCGCTATGTAGAGAAATGGTAGAAAATGCACACAAACAACTTTCTTCAAAAAGTAAGTTTATTTTCATTTGTCTATATTGAAAATATATGTGCATTACAATAACATCTGGTAAAGTGAAAGTCGCGACTTTGCTGACGTCAGCACGTAACATACATGCGTTATAAAATAAGTAAACAGATTGCTGAAAAGTTTCAAAGTGGAAGACGAAAAATTTGTCAAAGTAATTCTTCTTCTTTTTCGGAGTTACTGTACAAACATTGAATGTGTTTTTCTCAGGTATTAAAAGACTATAGACTAAAAAAAGCATTAAGGGATTGTTCTGTAAATAATTGCACAAGCGTTTTCCTTTCCTAAAGGGGTTACATAATTAAAGAAAATTAGAGTAATTATGTCTTTTGTTTGGGGTCATAGTAGTGGAATAAATTTGCTGTTGCTGATTTTCCTCAGGGATTTGCTGATCCTGTTGCTGTCGTGACTCGACTTCCGTTTCACAGCAAGGCTCACTTTGTTCTGCTTTCTGTACTTTTACCTCATCATGATCATGACGGCCTTCCCTTTCCGCTTCAGTGCCATTCTCGCTGGTATTAACATCACTTGAGCTGATGTCATTGTGTTCCACATTGTTGTTCGGATTCTGCTCCGATGCTGACGCTATCATTTCGTCTAGTTGACTGCTCGAATCATCGAGGTTGCTTCTTGTATCAGAGTTGCCGCTGCTAATATTATTGTTACTACTGCTGTTGCAGGAATCAGTGCAATGAGAAAAATTTGATGAATGGCTGGATCTTGACGTGACCACCCGAAGTAAACTTCCTTCGTCGTCAGAGCCTTCAATCTCATACCAGGGCTTAGAGTGGCCTCGTAAGTGATGGTGATGACGGTGCCCCTATACAAAAGAAAGAAATTTCATACGTTACACCTTTGTTAGAAACACTTCCTTACAATATATATTATTCATTAGATGAACAGTTACACATATTTTCATACTACTTAAGGTTCCCTACACCCTATCTTTATTACATTACGAACATGATTCTAGGACTTGGAAGAAACAAAAAACGTCATGTGAGTAAGAATAATGTTCGAAAGTTTCTACCGTCCTCATTTCGCTCTTTCCGAATTGTTTTTTTTTGTCTATTCAGGTATTGTAATCCCTGAATTTTTTACGGGTTTTACAGTCTTTTATCATTTTCTCAACAATTTTCTTCTGATGTAACTAGCCTTCATGTATACAGTACTCCTAGGAAATTACAAAAGAGATCGCTTGCCCTTTCTTCCCTGTTGAAAGCTAACTGAATACATACGATACATATATGTATCTCAATGAAAACAATTTTCCTTCACTCAACTTTTTCCCCCATTTACATGTTTTTCCTTTTTTCTTGAAAAAGATGAATGGTTTTAGTGCGAAACTACCACTGCATAGTAATGAAGCTTAAGCCAATATAAGAAACTGAGATTACACCTTTTCATATTTTGTTCATGGCTCATACTGTCTACAATGTGGAAAGTTGAGTAAAAATGTTAGAATCGTTTGAGCTTCATCATTTAATGTTTACTACTACAACAAAATTTCCTCGTGCATCAACATAAAAAGAAAGTAGCAATGAAATCTTTCTTCCATTCGACAAAGTGCATGATACGAACAGATTACAATACCAATTGTCTTCCAGCCAGCTTAACAAAAATGTAGCATGGGAGAGGTTTGTATGGAACAGAAAAAGCTGGAAAATTTAAGTTTCTGTTGGCTCTTTGTTCTCTTGTTTTTTTACTTTGCATGGTGATCCTGGCTCTTAACAAGATAATACCACAGAGAGGAGAAAAGGAAGTAAAGTTTCAGAGACTGGATCATGATCCTTGTTTCCTTGATGCCACCTATCAAATCTCATGCTATCGTGTAGGTAGGGATGTGTAATGGAATTGCGAGTTTGAACTGACGCGCATTTATAACAAGCAGTTTTGTATGGTTTTAGCATCCTAAGTGGCAAGGACGGGTTGCAAGTTATAAGTGGAAAGGAAATGTTGATAGGTATTAACAGGGAGAGGAGGATGGAAAGTGTATTTGGGGCATAAAATAAAATGAATCTATCTGGGCATGAAAATCTTGAACAATCTTAAGAAAATTACTTTTGGGAGCCGCTGATGATGGCGAGCCCCACCACTACTGCTCCTTCCTCCACTACCACCAGCTCTCGGAGCGTTCATAGAGGTGGAGGTCGATAAGTGAGATCGAATAGACCGGGATGTTGTTGGAACAGTTCCGTTGCTACATTTAGTTTGATACTGGTTTTTCTCAAATAGTGCACTCTGTTTTAGGGTTGATCTATCATTATCACCATCACGATTTTGATCATCATCAACAGCCGCATCTTCACTAGCAACTGCAGATGAAGTTGTAGTATTAAAATAAGGAGAAGCGTCATCATCATCATCGTTTTCATCACCGTTTCTTTCATGCTTTTTCATGTTTGCAACCCCAGAGCTATTGTTTTTCCTCTGCCGAGTTGGGTCTAAGCACTCAGAGGCCACTGGTGATAAAGCAGGAGCAGGGGAATTTTTGGAAAGCACTAGTCGACCGGTCAAGTTGTCCCTGACTTCAGCGTTATTTTCGCTTCGACTGAAGATATTTTCTCGTGGGGATAGTGAAGGACCAAGGTTGAAAGTTAGTTGATGACCGGCTTCAAAATTTACGATAGTAAGGTTCTCGTTGTTTCTGGTTTGTTGAGTTGTTGGATTATTGATGAAAGAACCTCTGTCATTAAAGTCCTGAACCATTCGACTGTCCAAATTCGGATCATCATCGTCCCTCGCATTAACCTCATACATTGAAAGTCGTTCATTGTTACCTCGTGCTGACTCGGTTTTGGAAACTTCCGACGAGTTCTGCGATGCATGAGAGACATACGATGGCGGGGGAGCAAGGGCAGACTCCGTTCTGCTTGTTTCACTTTGAGTTGGGGAAAGTCGATCAGCAAGACTTGATTCAGGTGTTGTCCGACTTAAAAGTTCTGCTGAGTGCCATTCGGACAAAGATGGCTTCCGCGACGGGAAAACAACCGTTCCAGAAGAGTTGAATCGAGGCATTACCGGGGTGTTAGATGACGACACGCTGTAGCTGGGTATTTGGCAAGAGAATGCAATGAGCTCATCAGACTTGTCACCAGGTAAATGGGACTGATGTGATGAGGCCTCTTCGTCTTCTTGCATGTCTTTCTCTGTATCATACTCATTGTAGTCACTTCCCATGCGGCCAGGCTCATGAAAGGTATTATTTTGTTCTTGGCTGGTGCGTTGCTGCTTCGGCGAAGCCCGATCTGCTTCCTGAGCAGGGGATCTTAACGACAGGAAACACGTTTCAGTGGTTGTCTCAGCCGGAATCACCGTGAGTTTTGTTACATATGACTTTGGGGAGGCAGTTGGAGTCTTGGAAACAGCTCTTGAGGTGCTAGGTTTGCTATTGCTGTTATTAGCACTCGTAACGTAATCACTATCAAACACAGAACTGGCACAATTTCTGTAGCTAGGAAAAATCACTTTACTTTCTCCGTCGCAGAATGCCACATTGCTATTAGAAGTTGCTTCTCTCGATCCATGCACTGCGATCATCCACATTCCACTCTTCTCTTCATGCTGCTGGTGTTTACCACAAGCCGATTTCCGGCGAGATGGTGACACCATGACAGAAAGAGGACGAGGCTGGTCGTGACAGAACCTGCAGTTGTTCATTCCCACCTTGAACATTTTGACACTTACTGGGTGGCTTATTGGCTATTCTTTCTACACTATGACCTTTACCATCTGCATCTGTTATCCCACCTTTATTGTCAGATAAACTTTGTTGCAAAGACGGATCATTACTCAGCCGTCTTGAAGTGACACTTTGGGTGTGATGTTGATAACTTTGGCGATGATGCGGAATACCAGCAACATATTCTGTTCCACTAACAGCCATTTTTTCTCTTCCCTTGTCGTCAAAATGTGGCGTTGAAATTGGCTCATACAAGGCATCTGTGTTTCTCAATTCTCGATTGTCTAAAAGATTTTCTTCAGATCTGGAAGAAAGTAATACCTTCCGGAATCGTGTTGTTCCTCGTAACGGAAACAGTTGGTGTAACTGCTGTGCCTTCATATCTTCGCATTTATTGACAGTTACTTCATGTTTAATCCGGCCAACCGTATGGCCATGAGTGCCAGATATCAAGTCCGGGGCAATCTGGTGGCGAGGATCCTGTGTAAAACGTAAAGAAAGAATTGGATGAGACAACCTATGATAATAATCCGTTAGAAACAAATATAACTAGAGTCACAATCTTATTTTCACTTGAAGTAAATCAATTTGAATGTGCAATCAACATGCAAGGAATAGATAGAGGTGATATAACGACACAAAACCCCCAAGGAAATCCCTGTAAACTTCTACGCCCGAATAAATTACCAAATGATAATTGCTACTACGTATTTTGCGAATTATATCCACATCTACTGGATTAAAAATATCCCGGTCTAGATGTGTTGTATGATTCTCTTCTCCTAATTGGGTAAGTTGCGCCCTGCAAGAATGATTTCTTAAAAATATTTCTTTTTTGCTTTCTCCCCATGGTGTCTTCTGGAGAAAATGTTTGCGAAGAAAGGAAATTACACGAAGCGCAAGGATTTAGCGAATGGCGATACGTGTGTCAACAAAAAGTTTATCCTTTGTTAACTAGCTGACACGTTATGGAAGCAACGGACGTGATAATGATAGCCAATTACTAGAATAATCCTACTTTTTACATTTAACTAAATTGATCCAGTTTATTTTTGCAATAATACTTTTCGAAAAGTGCCACAAGGAAATAAACTTACACAACAGCCTATTTCACCATGAATTTTGTCCTGGATGTAGTTGAAAAAATTTAATTTCTATTCCTTCCATGCACGATGTGTAAAATTTCAACGTGTAACCTCCACAAAATGCCTCACATGTACGCAAGAATTTTTATGTTAAACAACAACCTAGTAGCCTCCTAACTAACAAGTTTAAGTGTCTGCTTCAAGTAATAAAAATAAGTTGCCGATAATGACATCAATTTAATGAGCCAACTTGCCATCATCAAATTCGTGATTTAAATGCTGCAGATGTATATAATTTGTGTGTGCTTGGTGGGAATAATGCGTAAGGCTTAGAGGACATGCATCCCTATCACCTACACTATAGACCAGGTTTAGATACTCACATAAACGACATTTTATAACGGTTTCGAATATTTTACATGCATAACTACTAATCACCAACGTTTCAAGCGCAACATTCCATTCACGGCTTCAGAAAGCAGCGTTGAGTAAATACTTGCATTTCGACAACAAAAGTTGAACGAATGTGTTGCATGAATTTTTTTGATCTTTAACATTATGCCGCAGACCTGATTTTCAATCAATATTACAAAATGTTTGGAACAGAATGAAAGTTCAAGTTTTTAAATGATCGAAGCGCTTTATCATTTTCCCGGCAACTTAAATCAGAGACAACTTCAAGTTTCTTCTAACGAAAGTGAAAGACAAACAAGGAATTTTGAGTGAACATGAATTTTGGTTACTTGGGAAAACTTTAAACCTTCATCAAAACTTTGTATTATTCTTTGAGAACAACCAGCTTTTGGTCTAAAGTCCATATTGAAGCAATTCAGAACATGTACATATATCCATTGCAATGTGTTTCCCATATTTGATACATGAAGTTTGAATTCTGTACTCTCCTGAATAAACATAAGTATGCCAACTCCAGCGTCATAACAATACACCTATTTACTTCTATGTAGTGCAATACACAGGTTTCCCATTCTCATGGGATTTTGTATTCTTTAAGCATAGCGAAAGCGGAATTCCGGTTTCCGCCTCTGTACTCGCTTTCACTACGCACGCTTTCGTTTGACAACAAAAGCCCCAAACATGCTACCGAAATGTTATTTAATATTAGCATCACTTTATTCATTTGCAGTGTCTGTAGTTTTGGCAACACTTCGCATACGGAAACCAAATAAGCAGATTCTTGGATCTCTTTTGCCAATTGATAAATCACCCTAACCAGAGATGATAGAGATGACAGAGAAAAGGTTCACAACGAAGTTCAAGTACGCCGCTCATCATGAATGTAGTGCCTATCTCTAACATATTTTTTTAATTGTCCACACATTCCCGTCCAAATATCTCTAGTTGATGAAAATAATTAACGACTATAAGAGGTTGGTAGGTAGTAGTTCTAGTTAAAAGTTTTCCGCTAACCTTTTTCAATGTCGACACTCTGCCTTCAGGTGAGTTATTCGCTATTGGCTCAATCACTTCCAAAACC
>JAAXOA010000975.1:0-18154 GCA_036561885.1 Salina celebensis
GATATAAAGAGTTCTTTTATGGTGTTGTTAACTACATGGAATTTTGGACAAGACATTTTATTACTGGCTGTAATCGCTACGAAGTAGTAGCAATAATATTTAAGAAATTGAGAATAACGCCATTATAAACAAATAAGTTGTAGATTATTCCATAATTGACTTTGTCCATCAGCTCACCAAGGTTTCTTTTTGTATTGCCGTCGTATAAAACGAGATAATCGCAATAAGAGAGAATGATTTGAGATATTAACAAGTTCATCTACAAAAAAGCTATTTCTCCTTTACGCAGCTTTGTAGATTAATCAACAAGGTAGCAACACATGACGTACCTGTTTCTGCAGCCTTAGGCATAATCCAATTCCTACCAGTTATCTCAATTCACCATCAACCTGACCAAAGTCAATGTCATTCTTGTTAATCTTCTCAGCAATGACACAACAAACAACTCTATGTTGTAAGAACTCGCAGGTAGAGATGTAACCTTACGGAATATTTGGTGTTGTGAAATGTAATAGTTCCTGTCACACATAAAAACATCACTGCATGGTTGTCTTGTACTAATATTTTCCTTGCTGCAACGTAAAATATTTACCTGTGTTTGGCTTACAGATAAAATATTAATATGTTACCATTTTGGCAACAACACAAACTACGAATGGAAAAATAATACAACGTGTTAGTAGCAAAAGATAAGGCGTTGCATCGCAGTGTTGTCAGAGTAACATTTTATAAAAGGAATCTTATATTTTCATATTATTACATGGATTTTTTTACTTCAGTTGAAGCAAAGTAGAAAGTTTTCTTCAAAACCAACCTAGATTCAGCTTACAACCATTCTCTCTGGATAAACTATTATTATCTATGTACTTGGTATGTATCAAAATATATTTGGCCGTGTGCAGTTTTGTGCGTATACATAAATCTCAGTGTTCTATCATGCAAAGCGCCATAAAATATTATGGTGAATTTTGTTTGAAACCTTTAATTTCCGGCTGACCTCACCTTCCTCATTGAGATTTCAATCTAGATATGATAAACTTCTTCAGAGATTAAGTGCATATATATATTTTAGAGTGAGTCATGTATAGCTAAGCTTGAATCCCGAAATATAATGCACGGTATTTTGTTGGAATAGGAGCCATCAAACCAACTGAAAAATTTCTTCCATCTCACTTGGCGGCCGAAAGCATCCAAGTTTTTTTTAGAATTGTGTCGGTTCTTTTACAAAATAAGTAAGCAGAACTGAATCTTTTGTTGTTGAAAACGTGAATTTTATACAGTTTCCAGAATGTTTGTTCAGAAAACGTGAAAGTGACTGAGTGGTAAATATATTCAAGCTTAGTTTACGAACAAACAACGCATCTTGGGAACCCAAACTCGAAACGAGAAAGTAAAAAGGTTTTTTTGTTTGAAAAATAGTCTGTTGCTACTTACATATTTTCCTGGTAAAACAAGCCCTACATTTGCTGAGATCTATTGTGACCTACTTTCACGACGTAAGCTTTGTTTATGTTCGTTGCGAGAGAAAAATAGCCCTGGAAAGAATACCTGGAACAGTCTGAAGAACAAGAAACCGGAATATTTGCAACGCAGAAGCCTCAGGTATGCAATATTTCAGTTAGGAATAACTATAATAAATATCTCAGCGTCCGTTCAACCATGCAAGGTTTACTGTTCAACATGGGAAAATGGAAAATACATCTGTATTAGTTGGTAGGGATTTGTTAGTAAATTCTCTGGAAGAATTGTGATATTTTTATGGATTCCAGGTACCAACATATAATGTCGAAGTGCGATTCATTGGAAATTGCACGCCAAATTCTTCGCGAAAATATTTAGCTGCTAAATGATGTTCTTTTATATATTATTTATGAGAATATATTGCATTCCCTAATGCTATCCAACATTTCCTTTCTAATTATATTATAACTATAATCAATCCATAACTTCATATTCAATTAATCTACATCCTGCTGCTGTTCTCAAACGAATTTAATTAAGAGTTTCATTAGCAAGGCAAGATGGAAGCCTTCATAGATCTGGGCTAACCACAATAACTTTTTCAATTATTTCATGTTTTTTGGCGGCGATATCATGTTCACAAAGTGTACGATTGTTGAATTGCACAGTGAAAACAAGTACATTTGTACATTTCTGTCTCTAACACTGTCAACAACAACTTTTGTAGTCAAGCTCAAAGCAACATTTGTGTTCTGGATTTGATTAAACTCCAGGAAATCATAGTTTTAAATTACTCGTATGCGCTTATGTTGCATAATTTCAAGCGGTTTAGAAAATATTCAAATAGTGGATCCTGGAAATTGCTCTATTTTTAAACGCTCTACTTGCAGGATCGGGATTACTGAGGCACATTTGAAAAATATGCATTTGCTATAAAATTAATTTGATGACATGCCTGAAATGCAAGCATATTCCAGCCGACTGAGAATAAAGCCGGTTAAGTTTTACGTAAGCATGGCATTTTATCCAGAACTTGATTAGAATTTTTACTCCAATTCCTATTTGGTGTTATATTTGCGATCGTTGGCTTTGGTGTGATTAAATAAATCTCACTATATAATGAGGAAACTTCGCTGAAGCTACAGAAACATATTAAAATTAAGTAGCACAAGGACATTTGACTTTCCAGAAGTTGTTTTCGGATTGCATCAGTATTATATCGAATTTTTTAAGCCAACATAAACGAGAAAATTTTATTGCTTTGTATTGTTACTAAAAACCAAAATTGCGAATTTCATTGGAATATATTTTCGTTATTTCAAATATTATTGCATTCAACATGCCTGACGCAGTGTAAAACTTTTGAGCACTTCAAACATATCTTAAAGATTCATTCTATCAATACAGTAAACTTGATTACAGAATTGGAAATTCGATTTTTAAGTAAGCAAACTTTCCGTCACTTCCACTTTATTGCCCATGTGCTTATCAAGATGCTTAATGCATGAAATCCAAAAACTAAGTCCGTTCATCATTCCGAAACTAGGATCACATAAGTTTCATAGTAATTTCCAATAAATTTCCGAGAATGTATTCATACATGAAAGATTTTAGGATGCGGGTTGCAATATCGATAAGCTTTTCTTAAGTCAACTGTCTTTGTCTGTTGCATTGAGTGCACTACATATGTACTTTCTTGCCAAAACTTCAAGTTGTCCCATAAATTACCCAGACTGAATTAAAATCTTGGTTTTCCCTCAGATGGGCCTGACATTGCCGCAAGTGTTTGTGATAAATTACTCCTGGTATTCAAAACTCAACAGGTTTAAAAGTTTATTGAATCTCTTTCCATGTTGAATTACAAAAACCATGTTTTACGGTTTGCAAGACAAAGGAGAATTGTATACAGTGTACTTAAATATAAATCAAAGTCATATTTCAATATTTCGCAAAATACGAGCATCCACATTGTTTTGTTTTTGCCCTGAGGACGAGCAAATACAGCCTAAAAATTAATTAATGATGGCCCCTCATTCATTTATTGGTTTACTAACTAAGTTGTTTGTTGTTCCTTGGAAAGATGTTGTATAATAATGCATGAGAAAGCTAATACAACACAAGGAGTAAAATTACAGCTGGTATCCTTTAATAATAAGTAAATACGAAAATATATCCGATCCAGTTTGCTCTGCAGCATTCGGCTAACCAAGAAATTAAGTTCATGATCGTGTTAATTTATCATGTATAACGTGGTGATTAATATTTTGATACGGGCAACTTACGCCTTATTCTGGAGAATTAAATTAGGATTTCTCTTAACTCAATATTATAGGAGACACTCAAGATAAACAATGAGAACCGATCTTTCTCTTTATGAACTAGATAACTGTATCAGAGCTTTTACTATCAAGTTTATTCTGGTGTGCAGCAGAAAATTACGAAATGGTATATAACATGATGAATTGACGGCAAAGCTTCATCAACACTTCCATGAGTTGTGCATACGTTATTACAAGCGGGATTTCTTTTTAAACACAGCTTGACTCCCAACTTTCTAGTAACGGGAAAATTGTATTCGGCAACCACTACGATTGGATGGATGCACTTTCTCCTGCTATGAAAACAAAACGGAGTTCTACTGGTAAAGCATCTCTTTCACTTTTCTCCCGTTTTTCCTGCTTCAGAAAAAAGGAAGGATCGGTTTAGCTATTATATGCTGATCTGGTAGAAAACCGTTCAGTTTCTTTCGCAACGCGATAGCGAACAGAGTAAGAACTTCATACTGTGCGGTTGAAAAATTAAAACAGTTGAAAACATAGAAGAACCTTAAAAACGTGGCTGTGATTGTTTTCGAAGTTCTAGTATAAAGATAATGAAAAATACATTTCTGGTAGACATTACAAGTTTAATGTTTAATTTAATACAAGTGGAAGTGCATCGGAAAGTTAACAATCAAGTTTTGGTGCTACGCATATATTGGAGAAAGTAGGTTTGGTAATAACGAGCAATCAATTTCCGAGACCAGACACATTTCACCTCCTCTTTACTCAAACTTAACCGATCAACAATCAATCACGACACAAAGCAGGGCAGGCTTTAAATGTTTTTTTTTCTACAAGCTCAAGTTGGATATCATACCGTTGATATTAATGACTCTTCACTGTTTGTGTTTTGGAAAGTTTCTTTGAAAATTAACGAATCGTAGCAAGCTCTGCTGTACTTTAACCAAATATTGCAAAATACAGTCAGTTGTCAGTTTGAAATTATACTCCACAAACGCATCGCTATTTGAACAATAGTCACGACTCTTAGACACTTTCTCCAATTTACTTGAAGTTTGTTAAATAAATCATTTTTGATTTATGGCACTCGAGCTTTACGTGTTTTTAACAGCGCTTATATGGCTTGAACACTTCCACATCCCACAAAACTCGGAAACGGGTTATATGCTGGTATAAAATATATGACAGTTATGTGCGTTAATGGAAACTGTATAGGATTGATCTCTCTTGAGTATTAAACATCGAATGTTTCTTGGTGTACCGATTCCTAACATTGCCCCTTACGTGCAACTGATGATGTGACTCAAATGGAAATTTTACGTAACAGGCTGATTTCCTTAATGGTGAAATAAGGTGATTTCTCTCTAGGATGCAGCTTTCTCTCAAAGTCGTAGAATTAGGAAACGAAACGTTTTTGGAAAGGAAGGACAGTTTTTTCAGCGGTCAAGAATCGCAGTGCGCTATTTGAAAGTAGAAGGAGGTCATGGTTTTAATAGTCAGTGGATGCAGAATCCATTTATAGCTTTTAAGTTATTTTATCATGTCGTCAAAGTTTTACGATCGTATTACTTCGGAGAGCTTTTGTTTTTGAAAATGGACCCTAGTCATGACTCCATCCGTCATTTGTGATTTTATGATGCTGACAGATGCAACATAAAGCACAGTTGTATTCGTAGTGAACACGGAAAAGTACTTGATGCGACTGCAACCTGCTGATATTAATGGGTCAAACGCTACATAACAACGTCAATCATAAAAACTTCGTTCGGAAATGCGAGTCTTATATATGAAAACAGCTGTATAACAATCTCAGTGACAGTTGCCAAAAATATTGCATTTACAGTTATTTGTATCGTCGCTACGTTTTCTCAGTGTTCCTGGTAAGAAAAACTTTTCCAGTTGTATTTTTTAGCAATCTAAACCATATAATAAATGAGTGAATTTTCTATGCTGTCAATTCCAATGTAATATTACAGTAATGTTATGAGTTTATGGTAACTAGCTCATTTCGTTTTCAGTTTTAGATTTAACAGTAGGTTTTTATTCATATATTTGGGTTTTCCAGTTGACAGCTTACTGGTATTTTCAACGAAAATCGACGATAAAGCATGAGATGTTGATAATGACCATCATGTCGTTAAAGAAACTACACTAATGACTTCGCAAGTTTACGTTGTTACTTATTATGGTGAAATCGTTGAACCAATACGAAATCATGTTAAGAGGTTGGATAAGGCCTGCCGACCTAATATTGTATTTTTTATTTTAGAATAATATAAGCTTTTCTGTGCTGTCGGATACTGTCGATTTTGCCTCTGACAAAAACTCGAAACGTTGGACTTATCTTTAAACAAATGCGCTCGTCGACACCAAAAATATCCATGCATCCTTTTGTAATAAGCATGCAACTTTAAGGTAAAACTTTTCGTTTGTCTTTCACAGAATTAAAAAAAAGTTGTTGTTGTCGGTAGAAACCCAAAACCCATATTGATTTTACTACCTCACATGGCAATCCATTTTGCATACAAAGTCTTTTGGTTACAATGGGATTTTAAAACCTACGTTGTCTGCGTTTGAGTGACTTTGTAGTTAATAAATATTGTAGATTTGTTTAATACTTAATAGAATTTTGTGGACAGCGTATTCGCCTTTTAAGGCTACAAGAGTTCAAGGTGAACAAGTTGACGTGTTATTTACTCACTGGACGAGCCCATTGCCACAAGCACGACAACCGTAAGAAGTATTTACTTGGAAATTCACGTTGAATATTGCATGGATGTCAGTCGGCTGAAAGTCAGGAGTGTTAGATTGCCACATTTTTCCCTCTGAATGACAAGGAATGCGTAAAGGAGATACTCACCGAAAAAGAAAACGGGTTGTGTTTTAGTAAAAGGCACATCAATCCTTTTCTTGTTCTCGTAAAAGTCTTGACCCATTTTCACAAAGACCTGTGTCTTGTATTCTCCAAACTCATCTGGTAGCATGCTTGTTTTCTTTCGGGCCTCTGGAGTAAACGTTATGGTATTTAACCAGAAAATGGAAGTTTTTTTAAATAAAGCACACGGACACGACCACATACGTGTAGATTTTCTGTAAATCATCTACGGCATTTTTAACCACAAAAACATTTAAAATCATAAAAATATATTTATATTTTCACAAAGGTGTTTTGGTTTGTGCATAGTTTCTTTGCCGAACTTTCACTACCAACGCAACAAGTGCGGATACTTCATTGTTGCTAAACTTCAACTTGTCAAATAAATCTTTCTGAGTGAATGGAAGTGTTAGTTCTGGTTTTATTTTATAAGTGGCTAGTTTTGTTATGACTCATGACAATATACTTTATTTAGTTCGACAGGTCACAGAAATGCGCGGCAAGCGTAACTTAAAACTAATATGATCATTTTGACGCGTGAGGCTGCATATTATTTACTCCAACATGGTTAATTATCCAAGGGGGAATATTTTCGAGAAAAATATTTCATACATTGCTTTTAGTTACATTTCTGTACGGCATAAGGGAACTTAGTTGTCTAATGGTGTGTCAAATATTGCAGTTCATAATATGATAAAAGCTTTAAAGAGGTGAGCTCCTAAAGCATTTCAATATGTTTCACAACTGTTCCAATAATAAATGACTTGTTTTGAAACGCATCACTACAAAGTCAACATGTTGACACGCTAAGAAAAGACATCTTTAACAAGAATCTCTTTATCAGTACTATGTGTCTTTTTGGAATGTGTGGGAGTGATGAATGTGCACAGAATGGAAGCATATTTCTCCACCGTTATGTCTAGACGATAAAAACGTCGTTGAAAGAAGCCACAAACAGTCAAGAAGTGAACATCTAAGAAGATTTCTTATTTGTTTATTGGCATACTTTGGATATGTCAGAATCTTCCGTCATGTATACTGAGCTTAGTGCCAAACAGTATTCAAAACATGTCTCATGTCTACTTTCCCTATCAAAGGCATCACTTTGCCGGAAGTTTGCCTAATATAAATCGATATTGTATGCCAAACGACTGTCTCATTAGCATAATAAATTGCCCGGGAAATAAATATTTGTATACATTAATGTGGGCTTAACATTTACACCAATTCATCTCTTCTCCAACATTATACAATTTCGGTATAGAAAAACACGACTAAAATTGAAACACAAGTCAACGTATATACTGTATCTGAGTTTGGAATTATTTTCAGTGCTACATTTTGTGTTAAACTGTGAACTTAACTTACAGTTAGAAGAGAAAAATATATGCTTCTAGCGTTACGCAAAAAGTCCTTTCAAGTACGCTTCTTCCGCCCGTCAACTTCTCGCACACATACTCATACACAAACTCTGCCTGATAAATAAATCAAATGCTGATAAAAGAACAAGTAATGTGTTGATGGCTGGTGACCTAGTCTGCGAGAACTCACCCAGACACAATTCCCATTTACCATGCCATATTTTATAGTTTGTTGCATGCCGAGAGCTTGTAGATAGATATTGAGTTTCCGTGTTTCATTCAATGTGATTTTGTAAAAATGCTTTCTCCTTATGCAATATACAGCAGTAGGGAAGAAAGCTCTGACAACTTGTTTTGTAGTGCTCTACCGTAGTTGACCATGCATCTACCGGTTTTCATTCTGGTTTTGTTATTTCCAACTGCACATCGAAAAATACGATATTACCTAACCAAAAACCTATATAAAACCCTTGTATGCTCCTGATAATTTAATGTTGACTTTTGTTGTTGATAGGAATATGAGCTATGATTTGTAGTCGTTAATGTTTGAATGAAATACCTCCGAAGTACCGAAGAAAAATAAAAAACCTACATCTTTCAAGTTTGCAGCGATGTACAACATTGCGTTTAAGACGAGTTAAAAATGCGCACTTTATGGTACATGTGTCGGCGCCATAAACTGCAAGCTGATGGAAGTGATCCAAGAGAAGTTAAAACTTATAAACAAAAGCTATGAAGAATAATCCGATCATAAATATTTTATTGTGCAATGAAAAACTGCAGAAGTATCTTTAGTTTAAGCTGTCATCATTTGCTGGAAGGATGACATTCTGCCAAATACGTATTGAGCTTGTATTTTGCTATCGCCAAATGTTAAATCAAGCTATATTTTTTGAGAAACTTGTCAAGTGTTTTAGTTTAATCTTGTTTACTGATGTGAGTTTCATAGTATTAGTTTATAACAGGCATTAAAACGCTTCTTTTATAGATATTACTACAAACCGTTTTCTGAGTCAAGAATCAAGTGTTTTTCTGTATGTTTAGCAGCTTGGAAGATTTTAGAAAACTCACTTAATAACGATTAAAAGTTTGTAATATTCAGTTCAGCAGTTTAGCATGCGAGCATAATGCTTAACGGAATATAACTACAAATAAGAAAATCCAGTCAGAGCATCAATAGGCATTTTGTAATATTTCATAGCAGTAATAGCAATTAACCATCAATCTGAACAAAGTGAATGTCATTCTAGTGAATCTTCTTTTGTTCTTTGACACAACAAACAAGTTTATATTAAACAAAATGGCATTTATTGATAAAAACTTGACGTCGTGTGTTGTTACACCGACTTACTGTCATATATGATAAAAGTTTCTCCATAACATAATTAAATATTGTTTATCTCCCGCATAAAAACGCTTTGTGTCTCCAGTTTTTTACTAGAATAAAATTTTTTCTGAATGTTTGTGCAAAAAGTTGTTGTCCTTTTCTCATTCAAATATCAGGACCTATTCTCATTCTTATTTCATACACCTTACAGTTCATTGCGTAAGCGTGAAGCTTCCCATTCGCAAACTTTCCATACATTTTTTCAGTAAACTTCCGGTTGACCTAGCTGTCCCTAACAGGGATTTTGAGTGGAAGTTGTGCGACAGAGATTATTTTAAAAACTGGAATTTTCCTTTTTGGTACTCTGTAGGGATAACTTTATACTTGCAAAGTAAATTATAATGTTTATTTTTTTCGTTTGAAAAGGGCACATTAGAATATTCTACTTTTCTATTTCACTGGGCAGCCACAAACATCTCAAAAATGCCAGAGTTGTGCGTCAGTTGTTCTTGAACATAATAGTACATGATGTTACGATGGAAATTGTGTACAATCTTATGAATGTTATTTTCTGGGAACCCTGAAAGTGACTGAATTGTAAATATATTCAGGCTTTGTTAGCAAGCAGACAAAACATTTTTGGGAACCAAAACAAACTCAAGTGAACCAAATTTTTGTTTAAAAAATATTCTGTTCATAGTTCCATATTTCTATGGTAAGTAAAACTGTTCTACTTTGGTTGAGATATTTTTTGACCTACTTCCAGGATGTAAGATGTGCTTAAGTTCAACGTGAGTGAAAATAAAATCTGGGAGTAAATACCTGGCTCCAGCGGAAACGCGGGCATCGGGATAAAATTTTCCACGCATACATGTATCAGGTTTCTTTTATTTCATTCAACTGTTTTATTGTTAACTTTCAACATTAAACAGTCCGAATCTTACATATCTTGTCCCGATCATTCAGCACTTAATGGTTATGATGAAATACTGTTTGGAAGCACACATAATGAAGTGAATAGTGTATTTACAAATTCGCACGATGTGTCATGCCGAATTTTTGAAAAGTTTGAACAGAAACGCAACTACCAAACTGATCCAATCCCAGTCAATTGATATCTCAAGTATGTGGAAGGCCGATATTAATAAAAAAATACCAAGAACTTAAGACTAAGTTAAGACTTTTAACTATTGAGGCGATAGCCTTCGGAAGTTGTACTTCATATGCGTTGCGTACTAAGAAATATTTCCGCTATATTGAACTATTGGATATTCCATGTAAAATTATCAGTCATGAATAATATTATGCGGACAACTAACACCCAAGCTCATTCAGTAATCCAATGTCTACTCGTTTAATATTCGATATTTGTGAGGAATGAGAGATGATAATAGGGACATGTGCTCATGTATCACTTTCTCAGTGGCTATATTTTTCACTATTTCCTTACGTTTGGACTTCATTCTTCATTGAAAAATTACAGAATGCTACGCCACATGAGATATGGACTAGTAAACTTGTCTAATATTATTTTCATGACACTAGCATATTTTATTGGGATCGGATTCTCGTTTCATACTCAGCTTGACTTTGGCTTTAAGGTAACAGTACGCAACTTTCTGTGGTGAATAAAAGCGTATTTTGAAAGCTTAGGAGATTCCTGTGGCTAAACCTGTTTTTTCTTTAGATTCGCAATATACAGAAAGAGGAACGGTTTTAGATATATTGCGTTGTTGGCGTCGGAAGCAGCTCAGTTTCTCCTGTAGCGCTTCGCTGAGAAGACAGTGTGTATCAAACAACAGACTGCAACTGTATTAATTTTAATACAAAGGACATTGAAAAAGTTTTTTCACTCCCTTTAAAATAATTCGGTGGTGTTTGTTACGAGTTTAAGTTTGATAGTTTGTAATCAAAAACAATTAGGAAGTTTGCTACCAAATGGAAAAACTTCTACCATATTTGTCCTTTGAAGCAAGTGTCAAGTTACGTGTGGGATATTTTCAATTCCGTTGCTCGTTAACGTGTAAAAGTTTTATAGCTGATTTTTGAAAATGACGAAGCAATTTTAATGGAAAAATTTTCGTTTAGTTTAGCTTGACCTATTAAATGTTATTATTATTATTGAAACCAGTAACAAATATTGGATCATTGGCTGGTTATAAACCGTAACGAGACAAAATTGCAACAAAAATGATTGATTGGTCGATACCCTTTATACAACTTAATCATTGGAGAAACTAGTCGGGGTAATTGATCTCTGTCAAATCGTCAAAAGCGAGACACTATCGACCTTTTGTTTACTTAAACCTCCGTAATCGTCCCAAAAACATAGAAGGATTTACAATCAATCAATGCCACGATAAAAACCAGGCTTTTAATCATTTCTTTGAAAGTTTTTGTTTCTCCGAAGATTTCCTTGACGGTTATGGATGAAGTAGTGAAAATATTTAATCTTAAAATCGAGTAAATGGCGAGCTAGAAGATTTTCTTTTACTGTTAACGATCCAAAGATGATGCATTGCATTTTATTGTGACAGTGTTCGGCATACTTTCTTGATTCACCGCAAAATACACAAAATTAATCATAGCAACATTATTTATGTGTACTTATTTTCAATTCTGGCTAGTGTAATAAATCATGCATGATTTATAGCCCTTGTGCCTAAGACAGAAGTTGGAAAGTCCACACTAAAACCAGAAACTTCCTTCATACTTTGGAGCTCTCAACAGGTTGTGTAAAGGTTCTTTCGTGAAAAACATGTAACAATCATTTATATCAGCCATTCGAAAACATTCTTGGCGATAAAATTAAAACCCGACTTAGAAATATGCGTCGTTTATTTGTCATTGCACCCGTGGATGCGCATTACATTAAGTCAAATGCACTGCATGAGGAACGGCTTTAAGAAGGAAAAGTGAAAGTGCCTTTGATCGGAGACAAAACTTTCTTTTGTTCGAATTAGAAGCGTGTAAATCAGGTGCATACGTGGTTTTGTATTACGTTTGTATTATGTTTATTTATACGGACCAATTTGGGTTGGGCTATGAGAATTTAGAATTTACGAATATTTATTTAACTCTAGTAGCGATTTTGGTGTCAAGGGTCAAAAATCGCGGGACTACGATACATAACTTCCATCTATATGGGACTTTTAGGTTACTTTACTGCGCCGTCAAAGCTTTACGAGCGTAAAACTTCCGAGAATTTTTGTTCTTGATAATGGAGCTTTGCAATGTCTCCATCGGTCATTTAAGCTTTAATGATGCTGACAGTTGCAGTATAAAAGCGTAGTCTTATCCCTAAGGAGCTCATANGCTTTAATGATGCTGACAGTTGCAGTATAAAAGCGTAGTCTTATCCCTAAGGAGCTCATAAAATCATACTGGTGAGTAGTTTTTGAAATAGAGGATTATATGCAACTTGCTGATATCATCGGGTCGAAAACGGGCTCAGTGTTTATTCACAACCCAGGTATCAGAGAATAACAGTTATCTTTTTTGCACACAAAACAGATAAATATAGCTAACAAGCTTGGATGTAAGCCTAAAACGCCGTTTTCTAAATATAACTGCAACTTTCCCTGATTTTGCTTTTAAATATTGGGACTTTAGTCGAACTAAGTCAAGTGTTGTATCAATATTAAAACAAAAACTCACGATTAACTCGAATCGATGCGATTCTGCAGGAGATAACATGACAGTATTTATATAAACCTTTATTAAGGCTAGGTTGCATCAAAGTAAAGGATCACAGAGGCTCATGTAGCGTATTGGGAAGGACCTCTACCTCTAATGCATAATAATATCGTATATGTTATACAGTTGTCTAGGTAAGTTGAAGTTTTGTTTGCTCGCTTGGTATACCAACTGCCACAAGTTAGACAACGGCAAGTGTAATTTGCTTGAAATGGCACGTTGAATACTGCATGAAAACCATTAGGTTAGAAGTGAGGAATGTTCAACTGCCACACTTTAAAGAATGCGTAAAGAAAGTCAGCTTTAGGAATAACAGAAGACGTTTCGCTTTTGAAGAAAGCTCCTATCAATCCTTTGCTTGTTTTCTCGCAAAAGGCTTGACCCATTTTCCCCTAGACTTGTTTTCTCCATCATCATCTCAAAAGCGAGCGAGACTCGCTCCGACTCTGGAGTCCAAATCCAATTTTCACGGATTCAGACGGCAAAATAAACAGTTTATATTGAGTTACTCTATTTATAAGAATAATATTATGAGAAATATATAGCGTTCTACTCGTCTTTTAAAGCGTGTAATTTGGTGGAAAAATAAACATTGATATTCTTGTAACGTAATTCTGCCTCCTTCAAATTCTATGCTTTGATTTTTGTGATACATGTCTCGTTAATTCGATCGACACAAAACTCAAGATAAAAAGCACAAAACGACAAATAATGTTGGTGGAGAAAGAAACCAGAATTTAAAATCTAAAAGCTAACGGTTGCGTTTTGAATTTGAAGCGCATTCCCTTAACTAGCCCGTAATGGCCAATTCTGTGAATTATGCTAGTCGCATCTCCAGACTAATGCTTCACAATATGATTGACTTTATGCCAAAGGAACCCATGATATCCTCAGCGAAATTCCTGAAACCAAAATCCACTGATTGTTTGAACCGGCAAAATTGCTACTTTCACGACTTTCACATGATATTGAACACATGTGCCAGCTACAACTACCCTCAAACGTGTTTGAAGATTCAATTCGTGGATAATTCTGATAAAAATGCAGGCATGTAATCACTAACTCTCTGTTGTATCTTACTCTTACAGTCGGTGAAAGTGAAGTTTTCTTTTGTTTTAATCAGCATATGGGTACTCTATCTAGCCACAACATCTGAATTTATGCCAAGAGCTTGTATTGTTGCGACCACACAAATCTTATAAGAATCTCTGAAAGAACGATTAAAAACTACAGAAGAATTTGCTGCGTTTGTAACTTGCTTAAGTTTTTCTAATCTACTCTATGACATATTGTTAGTAGAAATACTACAGGGTCAGTTACTTTATTATATTTTTAAAAGTTTATCCTGAACAATGTATTCTGCTATAATATAAAGTACTAAACAACTCCCTTTCCTGTTTATCACAGAGTGCATTGTTTCATGAAGATGATACTCTTGTGCAGCGTCATAATACAAATTACTTGGTTCTTAAGTTTATTACGTGCTGAAAAAACAGAAATGGGACTAACTGGAAAGGAAACGAGAAACGGAGAGCGTCGTTAATTTTTCATGACTTCTTCAAACTTAGTTTCGTGTAGTTATAGCATATATTTTGTAACACAGCTACAGTCACAGCTTTCGTATCATTACATAGTGTATATTCGGATCGTATTTTTTGCAATGATACTGCTAAGCTTAGCCGAATAGCATCTTTTCAAGCTCTGGACCAGTCTTGACTGGATTTTTGCAAGTCCGCAAAAGTAGAACAAACCATGCATGATAAAACCATTAAACATAGCCGATCTTGCATAACCCTTCGCAGAGTAGACAATTTGTACCTATGTGAAATTGATTCTTTTTTAGTCGTAAATCTGTCTCGTGAAAATCGATATTATGCTTAAAAAGGCATTCGGATTTGGATAACCGGCGAGGAAATTGGTTTGGTTATGCTCATGACGGAAAATAATTTTTCAGTTTCCACAAATCCGGTTGCCAAAATAGAGATTGGGTGCAGCATCTTCGTTATCATGGCTTACATCAATGAAAAATGTTAGTTATCTATTTTCCAATCCAAACCGTCGCCCTCATAATCATACGCGATACCAGAGTATACAATACATATTATTTTGGAGGGAAGCTAGCAAATGCCGAGTGCCATTTGTTTCCTCTGCAGTGCTCTACTTTGGCAGTGTTCGCAACTTTCAAATTCTGCTGATAAATCTTCCAAAGTAACAAAAAAGTCCACTGTAAAAGGTTTTTGTGACACGGGCTATGCAACAAGTTTTGTGGGAATTTGAGATATATATGGCTCAAAATATCAAATACTGGGGGAATCGGCATTTTGCCCATATTTGGATTTGGAAACAACAACACTTATTGTGTCACATATACATAAATGATCTTTGCTGTCTGGTCCAGAAAATACCGGTGAATATATTTCCATTTTAGGTTTTAGGAACATTGCTGGGATTATGTTTTAACCGTTAACCGGTTTATAACGGCGGGTTTACTTTATTTGTATGTTATGAATGAGGCTCTTGGAAGGTGAGCTACTTAAACTTGTTCAATATGTTTCACAACTGTTACAATAATAAATGGCGTGTTTTTTCAACGATTCAATGCAAAGTCAACCAGTTGACAGGCCCCAAAATTTTTCTTTACAAGAGTCTCTTTATCAGTGGACTACTTTATTTAGGTATGTGTGGGAGTGATAAATGTTCGCGGTGTGGAAACATATTTCTCCTGTATAGCAATATGTCTAGACGATAAAATTTGTTTTGAAAGAAATCACAAACCGTAACGGTCTTTACTTTCAGAAAAGATTTCTTACGTATTTACTGGCATACTTTAGGAGTGTCAAAGTCATCAATGGCATGTTTACCATCCACACCGCCAAAAATATTCATATATTTAAGTTTTTAGAAACCAGTGTTTTATTCGATTTCTTCCTGTTATAAATATTTTATGCCAGACGGTAGTATCATTGGGGCCATATATCGGGCAGAATGTAAATATTTTTACAGCTTAATGCGATTTTAATGCGGACCTCAATTCATCTTCCGAAAAGGACACAACATGAAACGAGAGGAAGATTAATCAGATGAATATAGTTTGGATACACGTCGCAAATGCTCATCATTTTCTAAATCTCTTTGAATTGACGCTGTCGCTCTCAAAGGATTTAGTTGTTAAATGCTTGTTATGTCAAATGCTGATTTGTTGTGAATATCCCAGTAAATATAAACGAGACGTTTTTAAGTTACAGTAAACCTTCAGGTGTTATTTGTCGGTTATACTAAGCCCTTGTAAATTTCCATGGTTTATATTTGTATTAATGGACAGTTATTCAAGTTGCGTAAAAGGAAATTCGCTAGAAAAACAAAATAGCAACAACTGGGGTTAAAACCGTAGCATTGCCTTACAATGTTAACAAATTAGCCATTCGTCGGTCTGTGACACCGAGTAAAAACACTTAAGAGAAAGTATCAGGAAACCGCACTTTCGCATCTAAAATATTGCAGCTTCTCAAATTCGCATTCGTCAATGTATAGTTAACGGATTTCCAAAGTTGGATGTTATTTAATGAAGTGCTTGAATGTTTTAGAGATTTTCACGGAAATTTGTACTAAAGAATCACTTGATGTCATGTTGAAAGTATGGGGTTTTATAAACAAACATGAATCATAGAATAACTCAGTTTGGATAGCAAAGATGAGGTACGAGTGCCACTTAAACTTGATGGTTCTGAGTAGACACAAAGCGTGTAGGCGTCTGAGCAGTACATGAAAGGGTTTTTGTTTGAAATATTTACTCCAACATCGCATAGATCAGTTTGTACCTCGTCTCTCGTGAAAAATGGCCTACTTTACTTGCATGGTTTCACTCATATTCTGCTAAACAAAGTAAACTATTTTATGCTCAATGCAAACAAAAAGCATTTCTAACTGGAACAGAAGTACTAACAAAACACTACAATGAAGTTGTACAAAACGAATATTTTTTTACGGAATATGGAATGAAGCAAAATTTTATTGATTATGCAATACGGAAACAGAGAACAAAAGATTGCTCGTACACAGAGTAGGTCTTTCTATTACTACATCACCAAAGGAAGAACGATGAATAGGTGGATGTCGCAACAGATCATTGAAAAGAGTTTGCCTTCAGCTTTCTCAATGGTTAGAATGGGAAATCATTAAACAGGCATCAATTCTTCTTTAATTAAATCATAGCTGTGCTTTGCGTATTCAAGCACTGTTTCATGGAAACCACTCAAAATTTATACATGCATTATCTAAAAATGTACAAAGGCTACTATTAGAAAAGAATATGATTACTAAGTTGAAGACAATAAACTTTATGGTTTATTCCCGTTAAATAGTTCTCTACCAGCATCAGACGCGCAAAACATTTGCGAATGTATTATAGATAGCCGTATTCGCAATGTCACTTAATCAAGTTCAGGTTTAAACGAATCATTACTGAAGATTATAACCGGAGCCAGTATGGAAAATATATCCATAGCCGATATCAGCAAAGAGCTCTAACTTACCAAACTATTTGGAACAAACCTTCCTTAGAGAATGAATGCAACTTTATTTCAGTTATATTCAGATATATTTCATTTCAGCTGTAAATCAAACACATGGAGGAAATATAACCAGAAGGACAGTTTAAAGGCGATGTTCGAACTGTGTCAAAAAATTTATAATTTTTTTATGACAACATCGAAAACTGCCAGTTGCAGGGGTCTGTTTACTGTTATTGTTCCTTCGTAATGGAACGTTTCTGTGCATTATTTACAGATAAGGACAAAAGGACCACTAGCATGTATAACTTCGAATTATATGGTCGCATCATGAATTACAAACGTTTATAAAATAAATGGTTTAGGAATCGTAGCCCAAGCTTTCCATTGATCGTAAACTTTTAGGATTCAGAATTGATCGCCAAGTGCATTCAAACAATTAAGTTATGATTGTGTGTCAGAGTCATATACTTGTTCAGAACTTTCACTTCTACATGGAAAGTTTGAAAGAACAAGTTCTACCTTAGTCTTTGACTTGCAGTTCATCACATTGGCTTACTTGCAGCGGAAGTTTCTCTGCTTTGTTGACTCCCTAGATAGGGAAGTCCCTCAAGTTTGAAAAACTCTGGAACATGAAAAACTAC
>JAAXOA010000976.1:0-18153 GCA_036561885.1 Salina celebensis
CGAGTGATTAAAAAAAACAATTTGTTGGTAATCCAAAAACAATCCGACCCCTAAACTGACAATAATAATAACTGTGTGTACTGGTAAATTCTCTATTTTTACAAGCAAAATTATATAATTACAAATATTTAGTAATCTCTAAGTCTAAGTACCTAACCCAAGGTATTGTGACAACAAGAAAACAATATAATTTACATCACTAGTATTATGCCAAGCAGGATTAGAATGGTTTGAATTAGATCCGCACGTGGTTTTTTATCTTTGAAAATAGAAAAAATTAATGGATAAACATAATGGCTCAACAATTGAATATTTTTTCCGTTACACTTGGAAGGATAATGGTAGTTCCTGCATTACAAAATCACAAACTGTATGAAATTAAAACTCTGATCATAATGTTTTATCCAGTTCAGTTGTAATAAAAACCTATAAAAATCATAGTAGTAATTAATTGAATAATATACATGTTTTCATTGAATTATAAGTAAATTAAATAAGTTTTCAAACGCTTATACAACTAGAATAAAATAATTTATCTGATTACAACATCTCTACAAGCTTCCTTTTTTGTTTACAGCCTTAATCACAGTTATCGTGGTTCCAATGAACCCCATGAAAATAAATTCCTGCTGCGATAACACCAGAATTCAGACTGATATTTGAAACCCAGGAAGCACTCTCTTAAGGTACGCATTAAATTTTAAGCAAAAAGTTAAATTTCGTAGGGACATTTCGAGGCGCTGTACGTAAGTCGCTTGATACATTTCGTTGTATTGTATAATTAACTTCATACTTGATATTCATGGTAATGCAATTACTGAAATGGCGATTCAACTGTATCACTAACTTTCACAATATCAGGATTAATTTAAACTCTACAATGCGCAGACTACTCTGACGATGTGCATATTAAACTCGATTCCATGCATTTTCTGAAAGTTTCAATTACATATCTTCATCATCATCCGCAAAGCATTTTCGGGCAAGGAATTGACCTTTGGTTCCAGATTCCATTCCTGTCTTGTCGATTGCGATTAACGGTCGCATTGCCGTCCGCAAGCTTAAATACAGCTTTGGAAATAGAATTTCCTGTTGTGCAAGTAACTGTTTTACTCTGTGTCGTTCCGTAGGTGCGTCAAAACAAGCAGGACAGTTTTCCGGGATTACTGGAAGCCCTCTGGTCTCCGCAAAGTCGCGCAAAGATTTCTCCCGGACGTACACAAAAGGTCGAATAACTCGCAAATCCCCTTCTCTGTTGTGTAAAAATGGATAAATGTTGAATGTTATTAGTTACTGAAAGCGTATAACTTCATTACAGCTAAAAATTTTGAAATGTTTCTCATACTTGACAGTATATGAAGCTTTCATGGTTCTCATTAGACCATTGTGGAAAACGGACATGAAGAAACTTTCTGCCAAGTCGTCCAAATGTTGTCCTGTGGGATTTAAAGGGTACAATGGTTTATAATTACAAAAACGATTTAATAAGCATGTGATAATGCAAAGTCAGTCATTATTACCGAGCGCCAATACGTTATATCCGTTTCGACGAGCACAGGCGTAGATCCTTCCACGCTTCATCCGGCTACAAAAACTGCAGATCGATGTGACGTTCTCGGGACCTTTTTCCATAGCTGTTGGCATTATCTCCTGTTCCTCAAAAAAGTACGGCACTCCTAAAGATTCCAGGTAGGGAATGAGCGGACGAGGATCGTATCCACTGTGCTTAGGATCCACTGTAGTTGCTCCAAAGGTAAATGAAATTCCACTTTTCGCAAGAATATACTGCAACTGTTTCATAGTGTGCAACAAAGACAGCGAATCTTTCCCCCCGCTCAAGCAAACCAGGACCTAAACACATGAAAATGGTTTATATAGTTGATAATAGCTCCATTGAAACTAATTTTGTATCGTATTAAAATAAATTATACCTTGTCCCCATTTTTAATCATCGAATATTCATTCACCGCCTAAAAAAATAACAAAATACCACGTCATTTAATGAACTTTTCACATCCAGTTCAGTCCATCCAGTCTTAATGTACTATATTCAAATTTATATAGCATCAGTTTCAGCATCCAGATCCCAGTGGAATTTACAGAATGAGTTTTACAGAATTTCATAATCATAACAACATCGTCTATAATTGAGACAAGCTCCACAAGGAAACAGATAATTTTAGCTTCGTGTTTGATCTCATCTATGTAATTATTTCCATTCTAAAAAAATAACCCAAGATATAAAATGTGTATTTGAAATACCTTTATTGTCGGTTTTAGAATGTTCTTGGTTGGACAATGCCATTTTACGGGTCGCTTAGGAGCTCCCTCGTTATTGGGAGGCTTCTCTTCATCTTCATTCCGTTTAACGGAACAGCACCCGGTCTTACAACTTTTATGCTCTTTTGCGGCAGCGAGATCCTTTGCGTTGTTAGAAGGTCCACTTTTCACGTCTGTGGCAGAACTCGGGTCTGATGTAAGGGAGCTTTCATCGTTTGAATCAGATTTGTCTCCGTCGTTAGCAGTCAATGAGCTGCTTCCGTCAGTTGTTTCAGACCGTTTCAACTGGATTGCATGACCACTCAATGTACGAGCCCTTCGTTTTAACATTTCCATTTTCTTGTCCTTTGAAGTAAAGCTGTTTGCACGCTCCCGAACAGCATCTAGATCAATGCCTTGCTCCACTTGTGATATTACACAGCGCAATTCAGACTTCAATTCATTGGCTATTTCGTTTGTCACCCTTCTCATAGCGTTTTTCACCATTTCATTATCAATACTTGTAGATGAAGAATGAGTTGGACTGACCAGACATGGGGTCGACTGCGATCCAACACTGTAGGAGGTGATAATTCCAATCTGATTAGTATTTGGAATCGGAGACATGGTATTTAGCGGAATTGGTGTACTCTGCTGGTGCATGGGTTCCATATTGACGGCGGATGCCAGGTTGCTTGCGTACGAAGGTACTGGACTTAACGTCATGACCGGACTACAGGCCTGCCCCCAGGAACAATTTGTTTCAGCGTTATTAATCGCACCTCCACTCTGATCTCCATAACCTCCATAATTTTGACATGCAGGGCTTCCTGAAAAAGGGAAGTTGGATGACCCGTCGAAGGACTGTTGTTGAGACCACTGAGCGTTACCCTGCGAGAATGTAACCTGTTGCTGCTGCTGCTGCTGCTGTTGTTGTTGTTGTTGTTGGCAAGCAGTAACTGCGCATGGAGTATTCGGAGGATTGGAATATTGTTGATTGGTAGTGACAGGGTAGCTGTATGCGAACTGAGTTGATGTGTCAGCATACCCGTTGAACCCATTGTTAACAGGAAGAGAGTTAGAATGTGGAACATTATTCGTAGAGATCATGTATCCTGCGTTTTGTTGATAATTTTGCACCTGTGCACATTGTGTATATTGTTGATCGACACTGTTGTGCCGACTCAGACCATCTTGACTTAAGGTTTCGAAACTCAGACTTGACGTAGATTCAGTTCTTGAATAAGCATAGTTACTGCCGTTTGGCATACCATTAACATTAGAAAATGCAAAAGGATCAGACGTTCCAGTGTGAACGCCATTTGTACCCGGTGCGACTGCCGGTGGAGTGGTTTGAACTGTATCTGAAATTGTGGAAGCAGAGGACTCGCTCAAAGACTTAGTTGGCTTTGGTGGTGCGACAGTAAAACAAATCGATGGTCCAGTTACAGTAGTGCCCTCTGCCATTAACATCTCAGGATCGCTATCGTTTTCATTACTCGAATAGCAAAGGTCATTAGTGTTACTGTGGAAGCTATCTTCAGACTTATGATTGGACTTTGCCGGACTACCAGCATCTCCGTCTCCCCAAGAGGACTGAACCAACTGATATGGCACGGAACTTGGATAATATTTAGACAAATTGGGCCGCTCCTCATCGCTGCTTCCGTAGGACTTAACACAGAATGGTTGAGGGGCTTTTAGTACATTCGATTTCGTGTTCATTTGGTGCGAATTCATCGTCTCCAAAGCCTCAGAGGGTAGCATAAACCATTTCAGTCTTGCGGAGGCAGTTTTAAACATCAAAGATTGATCAGGAAGTGTTCTCCGTTTGCACAACTAAAAATGTAAAACTTATTACAATTAGTTTCATAGTTGCGAATTAATGACATGCCATGATTGATAAATGTTGCTACATACATTGTGTGCATTTGTCAAGATTGTTTTGGCTTGTTCTAAACACTCTTTGTAGTTCGGATAGTCCTCACTGCTATTCCGCTGCCGTTCTTTGTAACGGATTCCTTCCGAATCAAATGTTGCCCAGCTTAGCCATTTTCGATTATGGTAAATCTGCGGGCAAATAAATGCGGTTTGAATATAGAATTTCAATTCCCTTCAATGATAATAGAGAACATTCAGTGTTTACTTACGTTAGTAGAATGATGATGGAATTCGCCTGTTTCTGGATTGCATGTGTACAAAGGGAGGAGCTTGTATCCTGCAAAAACCATAATGCACAGTCCATTAGCAAAATAACCAACAAGTGATTTTCCTGCTTATCATACTCATTTACCATGCTCTGCAATTAGTTTGACAGCTTCGATAACATAGTCCACTTCTTGAGCAGGAGTGTGGTATGGGACTGACAATCTTGTAAATCCAGGACGAAATACTTCGTACGCTGAACCTTCCAAATATCTTCGCAAATGACTCCGGTCAAGGCGGCTGGTAGAGAATAAATGAGCAATCAGTAATAAAATTTGTCTTTTTCATGTAATTATAGTTAGTGTGTATATAGAGCATTTACCTGTCTTCTAGCAACAGTTCTTCATATTCACGAGCCAAGGAAGTATTTATTCCAAGTAAAGCTTGACCGTACGGGCCAGCACACGCACATCCTCCTCTTGCCTGGATTCCAAAAAGGTCGTTTAGCAGTGCCACCACAAAGTTATGATGTAAATATAATCCCTTGGAAAACAATTCACAAATAATTTTCAATAATATAATTCAATTTGGCAACATCAACAGTAGATTTCAGTTGGAACCACATACAGTTTCTAGGTGTTCTATTAAGAATGACACAATTCCAATTCTTGGATGGGTCTTGGAGCCTAAAATTTTGATTTCAGGACGCCGGGACCATTCCGTACATGCTTTCCTACAGAAAACAAAATTTGATTAAAATAGGAAATCGGATCAGTCAACACACGAAAGTAAAACTCTTACTTTGCGTAAAGTGATTCTTTCGCAATTATATTTGCAGATCCGATGGATTCTTTCATTCTGAAAACCAATCCAAGCCGAATGGATTCGACTATTGCAGGAGTTCCGCCCTCTTCACGGTACTCAATATTCTAAATCCAGAACCCATAATATTGATTGATAATTAACTTTAACAAACTATGGACCTCACAGAATAATTATATACGTACCTGCAAGTACCGATGCGAATCTTTCGTCACGAAAAACACGGTGCCTCCCCCTCCTCCGTCTGGAACTGGATTCTCAAAAATGGATTTCTTTGCAACTAGTACTCCTAAGTTCAGATAAAATACCGAAGCATAAGTTACCACTATCTTGTGCTTGAATATTGATACTGGTTTTGACGTTTTTATTCGTAAGTTTACTAGTTTACCTGGAGTTTGAGGGCCCCCGACAAACTTGTGGCCAGAGAAATACAAGGCGTCCTTCTTCGCGAGTCCCTCTTCAGATTGTGAAGTTACCACAGGGTTCATCACAATTTGAACATGAGGTGCGGCCGCTGAATAGTCCCAAAAGGCAAGCCCTCCATATTTATGCATTAGAATTGTAACAGCTACATCATCTGTAGGAATTCCAGTGATATTGGAAGCAATTGAGAAGCTCCCGATTAACAACCGATCCTTTATCCCTTCTGCTGTTTCCTCTTTCAACTTCTTTTCGAGGTAATTCATATCAAACGTGCCCTCATTTGTTTCAGGAATGTAAATCACCTAAGGAGCATTTCCATATAAAGATTTTAATTAATGCATCATTGAGAAATTACTTGATTCGATTATCTAATTACGACAACTATGAAAATGGCATAATCTTTCACCTTTGCACCAATGTCCCTCCAGGGAAGGATATTCGAATGATGCTCATACGGTCCAATGAAAACTACAGGAACAGGCTTGTCACTGCCATGGTATCCGATTACTGCATTTATTAATTTGTGGATAGCTGCTGTGGCTCCCGATCCGCATAGAATAACTGCATCATGTTCTGAAGCACCAACGGCATTCCGAATGATGTCTTTGGATTCATGTCTAGAGGAAGAAATACATCGTAATAATATTAGTCCACAACGACATCAACAGCCCAAATTTGCTACTCATTTAATTGGTCAGGTTGAGTTTGACCATCATCTTCCTACCTAAACATCGTCGTCTGGGAAGATGTTAATGTGGATGTAGTGTGAGTATTTCCGTAGTAAGGCAATACATGATCTCTAATGTAATCTTCAACGCATCTCAACGGTTGACCTGAAGCTGTGTGATCCATGTAAACACCTGAAAGCAAATTGGAACATACATTTAATTTTATGGAAAACAAAGTACTGAGTGAGCAAATTCTGCTTTCTATTATCACGTACGTAATGCTATGACCTTAATACTAAAACAATCTCGGATAACTCTTTTGAGAATAGTTGATTCCAAAACTCCTACATGCGTCATGCATTTGTGCATACGCTTTAAACATCCAACTCCTTCTGTAGTCAATACAAATGTTATTGTTATGATTAGCTTTGTTTTGCACGGAAAGTCACCAGTGCTTATCACTGTTCGCAGTTTTCCAAACACACACCTCCGTGTCTTCCAATACTAAACAGTGTTAAAACTCCAATTAATGTTTCAAGTCACGTATCAGCTTTCGTAGAATTGTGATTGTATTGCGATTTTTTTCTTGAAAATGTTGAGCATAGTGTTCCAATCAAAGGATATTACGCTCACGAAATAAGTAGAACTATCAATTGATTCATTATTGACTTGTTCAAAAGGATTTGATCCGTCTCTTTCCTCCTGTTTGTTATGCATGAACATGATGAATTCTTTAGAAAATTAGACTAAAGCATTAAGTTATATAAAGTTAACATGTTTTTTCAACCACTTTCCAATTCATTTCTTTCTCTGCTCTTTTAGCTTGTTAAGTTCTGTTACATGTAAGTATTTCTCCAAATGTTTCAGACAAATTCAAGCGAAAATGCGACATTGATGTTTTTTTACACAAAATGCTAAAGAAACATTGATCCGCAAATTTATGAGTTGACGCAATAAGCTGAAGGTCTTCTGACGGAGAGAACTTACATCCTGTAATCCAAGATATATGCACAGGCTGTAACTTATAAAACCACCAGTACATAGCATAGTGTCTGATCAACACTTCAACTTACGATTAGAAGGCTTGATTGAATGGTTTGTTTGTTGAATTATAAAAACCCTGACTGTACGGAAATACCATTACAACAAGCTGTGATAATATAGCTTCATTGAGTCACCCTTTTTAAATTCAATATGTACCCAATTTTGCAACAAAATATATTACTAGACTCAAGTATGAAGTATAATGTGGTAATGCTAACAAGTGCCAAGAGAGTAGTTGCATAAATTATGTTTTAATGTGGCAGCGAAATTGGAAATAACAGATATATTTTAGGAAACACTTTGAATCCTCATCGCACAGCCCATTTGCTTTCCTAAGGTCATTCATAAGCACATGATTAACTACATACAAACAAATCTACGAGAAGATGTCATGTTTCATTATCCCTAAATTTAATTTACGATTATGTTCGCACAATCTATTCACACTGGACATTTTCATGTTAATAGTTTTCTTAACAATGTTTAGTGACACATAACAACCTGTCAATTATAATATTTTTATGGATGTAGATACAAGTAAGTAAGGCTAAACTCTATTTAGGTTATCTTCATTTGAAGCTGATTATCGACATCGGTAGAGGTAAAAATATTTGCAATGAGGCACATGATAATCGCTTATCCAAAAGTTTATTAATCTCTTGTTGACAAACACTGCAATCTTTGGAGCGACTACAATTAACAAGGTACAATTTCAAAATATTTATTTTCGCCTCGAGAGCAACCAAGCCCTGGGTAAACGTGCCAATTTAAAAACCATTATGTATGTGTTTTACAATATTCTTGACACGTTTTAAGTAAACAACATTAAGTAGGCTAAATTCCAAAAGTAAAAACTTGACTTCCTGTTGTTCAGTTGGAATTGTCATTGCAGTTTTGGCTCAATCGTAGAATCCGTAACGATGCGATGTTACTAACTACATATTCTTTCAAAAAAATCTCAAAAAACATTCTAATATTGCCAATACCCATGGAAGAAACAAGGTCAGAAGTTCATAGCGTTAGGGTTGGTTTCTATGGGTGGCATTTCAAAAACTAAATCAATATTTTTTTTACCGAAACATAGTGGATAGCTCAGCATACATGATGTCCACAGAGATACAAGTGAGTTTACTTTCACCCAACGAAAATGTCAAGTTTTATTGATATGCTTTGGATGCACTCAATCCAATCAAGTTAAGTAATGGTCTGCTGAGGGTAATTTTGTTCCTTCTTTTGTTTGATATACGAAGTCAACTAGTAAATGCATGCATTAATTTGCATCATGTGCCCAAATAAACTATCAACCATGTTCTCTTGTTATTTCGGATCCGCTGCCGAACTAACTAAAACATGCTGTGTTTGAAAGTGATGTTGGTTGGGAAACAACCCACTCCTAAGTAACAGCCAACCTACGAAAACTTATGCATAAGAAAATCCTTTTTAAGAGCTCTGTGCATCATTGCAAGCGGATTATACCATAAATTGTCATCATAAAGTCAAGATGCAGAATCAGACTTTGGAATCCATGAGTCGATTCGTCTAGAATTTGCAGAGATCTTTTGATGCAAAAACCAGATCCTCTATAGAAAGCGAGAAAAACAATCGTCACGTACACAAGACTTCACAAGATCAACTGCAAGGAATTGTTAGCTTTGTAATGCTTATAGTTTGTGGAAACTGTGCAGTCAATACCGAGTGCAGTCGTGTACGTCGATTCCAACAAGTGATCATTATTGGGCGGAAATGAGTATTTCATTTGGTTGCAAAACAAATTCGCCGAGATATGGTTTCTGTCATCAGAACAATTACTAAAAAGTTTGCTAGTCAAACATACAGCATGAAGAAACGGTAATTGGTTCACGACATCAGGGGAAAAAACTTTCCATGTCGTCGCGGCTCATTTAACCAACTCATACCGGTTGGCGTTAACTACATTTTCAAGTAGACGTCACATTATTTGGTTACATTTCCTGCCTATGTATCGAACTGAAATGAGTGCAGTCTGTCAGTAGTCGTATCATCGATATTATCATAACAGTAAATCTATACTCTTTTTCGAAACATGTTCCAAGCGAGTGAAGTGCACACGTGTCAGATAAGATACTTTCCTTACACTGTATAAGATCCGTTATGCTTGAAGACCTTGAAATATGAAAAAAAAACATCAAAGTTCGGCCAAGCACGCATCGCCGCTATGCAGATATCCGTATTAGACACCCCGAGGAACACTGTTGCAAAAAAAGCTCGAAATGGAATATGAAACCAAAACCCTATTCCTATGCACAGACAATTGTTTTTCTGATCACCAACCTTGTGTGAATGTAAATAGTTGATAGATAGTATTGACAGAGAATCCAACAACAAAAAGTTTAGATATTGTATTTGCGAAACGGAATCAACCCGGTAACTAAGAGGAAAAAAACGCTTCGAAATGTATAGCTTAAGCATGTATAATAGTATTATGCAAACATTTCAAGCAAACTTAATGGCCACAAACGGAACAGGAAATTATTTTTTTTCAGTTCCTGTCTTGAATTTAGTAGTTGTTTATAGGTGTTTCATAAGGGTTCATTACACCATTCTCTGCAGGATGCACCTCGCCAATTAACTAATTCTGTTACTCTCGGAAAGAAGTTATTCCGTTGCAAATAATGACGATCTTTCGAGGTATTTATTAAATTCAATGCGGCGTAATGCGAAACTGGAACATTTGATACGTAACATCCTTGGGAGTCGATGAATTTTCTGGATTTCTATTTCAATCCAACTCACTTTCACAACCCATTTTGATTCCACATGGAATGCGAAACCTTAATTCTCTTTTTGCTACGAAGCCGTAATTTAATGGATGTAGTAAAAATAATAAATATGAGTCACAAGGTAGCCATAAAACTCACATCTCCGAGGTCCAAATGGGCTCTGGAAAACAGTCTCTCTACCAATAACATTTCTCTCGACCATTTCCATCAGCCCTCTAGTATTTTTCTGGTTAGCTTTTGAGCGAAATTTCTTTGTTCCCCGGATAGCATTGCTGGCGTCTCCATCCCCCAGCCCACATTCTGACGATGATGAAGGAGTTTCCGGCAACTGAAAAAATTTCCTCGGTCCGGCAGGCTTCATGCTGCACGTATTGTTAAACTGGCGTCCAAACAAGTTTCGATTCTCCTTATTCTCTTGGTTACCATTCATCCTCCTACAAGGCTTTAAAAGCCCTGCGCTACTGAGCAAGTAATTCGTGAACCGCTTCAGACTGACACTTCACTACAAACTATCCTCCAACAGTTCAATTTCCACAACTTCAACAGGGCGTTGGGACCACATACAAAAACTATCTCTGTATTCTACACTTGACTTTTCCACAGATTAGATTGTTCTCCAAAGTGAACCTGCGAACAAAAATAGAGAAACACATGAATTAGATTAGCTTAGACCATGAGGATTTCGAATGTGACAAAATATACCGCACTTGTCCATCCCATTCATATTTCAAGATGATTTGTTATTTTGCATCTACAGTAATACGTTGTTCAAAACAGCAATAGGAGATAACAAGCAAATGATGCTGATAAGACTCATTTACAAATAGTTGGTACACACACGAGATAAAAAAAATTGTTTGAACCAGTGTCAAACAAATAATTTTGGCTAATCGTTATCTATTTGTTATCATGCATGGAGCAGTGCACGCGAAACAAACCTGTGAACTTTTTCTATTTCTCCAGGTAGCGTTTATTTATGGATCTCCATGGATTTAAGCTCCCAAATAGTAAACATACTGCATCCTTAAGTCACATATGATAATTTAAACCTTGTAAATAAAAAACACTACATTGGATGAAGGTGTGTTCCACCTCTGCGTTTTTAAAATAGACTGCGACGGTTCAACAGCTACGTAGTACGGCCATCTTGGTAATTGTCTGTTTGTCAGTGTAAAAATGCAAATTCTAGATGCTCTTAGGACAACCTTGTGGCTTGCACAAACATTTACCATGTGTTTGCTAATAAATTGGTGGTTTTTTACTAAACGCGGTTTGACTACACGCATTGAAGACGTGGTATTGCAAACTACAAATTACTAATAGTGCATTGACATTTCCAAACAGGAAGGATATATTGAATAGAAAACAAAATCGTAGTTACTAGCAAAATGAAGTAGAGAACAAGTGGTGGGACGTGCGACACCTCCGATGAGTCTTTCGTTTCTATGAAATCAGAGTTTGCGAAACAATGTATCTTACTCTTACCGCCCCCTTCCAAAAATGTGGCTCCGAAATTGCTACGGGTGTTTTTATTTCACACATAAGCTAACGCTAAAATATAAAAGTCATTAGTCACAGTCAGTCATATTTAATCAAAATTACTAATAGTGCATTGACATTTCCAAACAGGAAGGATATATTGAATAGAAAACAAAATCGTAGTTACTAGCAAAATGAAGTAGAGAACAAGTGGTGCGACATTTGACGACTTTTTACACCTCCGATGTGTCTTTCGTTTCTATGAAATTAGGGTTTGCGAAACAATGTATCTTACTCTTACCGCCCCCTTCCAAAAATGTGGCTCCGAAATTGCTACGGGTGTTTTTATTTCACACATAAGCTAACGCTAAAATATAAAAGTCATTAGTCTCAGTCAGTCATATTTAATCACAGCCACTTTGCATCTATTGTAATGTCACAGCAACAGTTAGTTTAACACTTCCTTCGATTTAATTAGTTTGTTCATCCCTAAAAGGGGTGTAATTGTTTTGAACAAAACCTAACAATTAGCACTTGATTAGCCCATACTTAAACCCTTTGGAACGTGCTCACAATTGTCAATGCTTTCAATCGCTGTTTTTACTGGCAGACACAAATAAAAACTAAAACAACTGTTTAATAAATTGTATAGCTATTGATTACACTCTTTACAAAACTATCTTCTTGTCGTCGCTAAAAATTCAATAAATGAATAAATACACAGTTTCCCACAATTTAAATTTTCAAATGAAATACTCAACAATTACAAGTATCCAGAATTTGCATGGAAGGAGAAAACAGAGAACTGAGAACGATCAAAGAATGTTGAACGTGCGACGAGCGAGCTACTTGGTCTACCTACACATCAAGCTGCCCAAAAGCAACTGATTGCCAACTGGTGTGACTGTTGAGCTTGTAACAAGGCAAGGTTCAGTCGTATCAACACCGATTCAAGTCTAGAAGAAAAACTTTTAGCAAACTTTGCACAAGCAAAAAATAACAAACACGTTAAGTTTTCCTAACTCTTGTCCACATCTCCAACTGTGTTTCGCCAAAAAATGCTAAACTCACTGAGGTGCTGGTGGAATGGTTTGTGACTTTGTGTCGTTAATGCATACAATATATTGGAGATGATTTTATATTTAGATTTGCAAACCTATAGGTTACTTGTCTTATAAAAGAAAAATATACAAATAAATGTTTTTTTTATAATAGTGGTACAAGCTACATCTTAAAAGCTGACGAGATAAATGTTTCTTTAATTTTATAACATCTTAGGTACGTTTGGGGTTAACAGAAGGCATTCCAACGCGCGTGAAAATATGCATCACTCTTGAGGTAGCTGAGCAGAGCGTGAAACAATACGCTACAAACGACGCTAAAGTGTCATTAAAAATCAGAGTAATCGCAAAGTGGGAGAAGCCTAAACGAATAGTGAGATGTCGCAGAGAATGGTGATTGAGAAAATCTATATGGTTTCACCACAGGCGTCATCTCTTTCAAATAGAAGAACAGGAACATTTGGCATGAAGCTCAGTTACTATTGATTCTATTCTGATGGTGGTATCCATATGTGGAGATTTGTCATCTCAACTCTATGAAATCCTATTGTCACAGTAGTTTTTAAACATTTTTTTTGTTTGCAAATGTTAAGGTGGCTTAGTGTCAGTTTTGAAAATACAATTGAAGTGTAGCAACAAGAATGAGAGTTTCCTGGCAGATCATATAAAACGCTGTTTACCTAGGTTTGTACGCGCATGCAGCAAAAACTATTTCACATTGTGGAAATTATGAAAAGAAAGATTATGCGGCTGATGTATTTAGCACATCAACGAGCTTCGAGCAGATAGCTAGGAAGAAAATATATTATGTGTTATGTTATGCGCTTACATAAGAATATAGACGTTATTATATGCCTAATTATGAACGGTTAAGCATCGTTTCCCCCATGATATGTTTACTTTAGCTCGTTAAGTATTCACATAGCAAAAGTAAGACATCTTGAGGCGAGGTATTTTCTTTTTTGGCTCACTCTTATCGAATGACAAGCGAAAACACTTCATCATTTGACGGTCTGACTAAATGGAGGGCATTGAAAAAGATTTTCAACTATTTGCTTGCTTTGTCTCCTTTTTTCTCGGTTGTTTACTAAACATAACTTTTACATGTAAAAGAAATTTCGTGCTTTGCTGCTAGTATTTTCTACTAACTACAGTTGCCTTTGACGATATTATTATTGTTTTTATGACTTTTAGGGGAAGAAAAATAATGCCAAACGACAGTTTATGATGATGCTCTCTGCAATGGTCACTGTACAGGGATTTAAATCTGAATCAAGTTTTATGTTTAACCTTCGTAGATGCCGACTCAAACAACTCATGGACATGGTTAAAGAATTCATTCGACTAACTGGTTAATTCTGACTTTAATCTCCGCTTGCTTGATATATTTGAGTTTTGGCAGTGAGAGAATAGGTTGTCCTGAAATTTGTGCGACACTTGTCGAGTAAAATTAGTTAGTGGTTCGCTATGGTGATAATTCAGCAAAGTACAAAAAATGTCTTCACTACAAATTTCTTTGCTGACTTACTTCTTCAATCTTGCATGCTATATAAAAATTACGCATTGAGAAACGAAAAAAAATGTCACAGAAAATAATACCAACATAAGATTAGGTCTACTAAGGATTTAGATGACCTCCCCGGAAGCTTTAGTGGAAGCGACATTTTAAAAAACATGATTTTTTGTAGTAAGATGATAAGTGAAAACAAAAGGGTTTTTAAAAAGATTTTTAGCATGAGAGAATAGGTTGTCCTGAAATTTGTGCGACACTTGTCGAGTAAAATTAGTTAGTGGTTCGCTATGGTGATAATTCAGCAAAGTACAAAAAATGTCTTTCCTACAAATATCTTTGCTGACTTACTTGTTCAATCTTGCTTGCCACATAAAAACGACGCATTTAGAAACGAAAAAAATGTCACAGCAAATAATACCAACTTAAGATTAGGTCTACTTAGGATTTCGATGACCTCCCCGGAAGCTTTAGTGGAAGCGACATTTTAAAAAACATGATTTTGTGTAGAAAGATGATAAGTGAAAACAATAGGGTTTTTAAAAGATTTTTTTAGCAATCATAACATCTTCGCTGATACATAATTCATTTCTAAAAATAGTTTCCAAACAAGAGAACCTCTATTCACAATATTATCATGATTATGTGACATGATTTTTAGCAAGCATTACCCTGCTTACAACATCTGAAGCTGAAAAGTTTGTTACGTCAGCTTGTTTCCGCCATATCATAACACAAAGCACAATGATGTGTCACCATTATATAAATTCAACATTTGAGTTGCGAACATTATACTTTAACTTCAGTTTCATAACATGTATTATATTATAAACTCGCCAACCCATGGCATAATAGGCATGACATTCCTAAATTATTATCAATGAAGTAATTTGTTTGATTTTTCAAAGCAACTTGTATGGAAGGAAAGAATATCTCGCATATATCTGTTTCCATTATATAAAAACTTAAGCAACTTAAGTAACTATAGTTATTGGAATTTGATACAAAACAAACGAAAACCGGGTGAAACCAGTAGTTTCATAATGCATCATTGGGCATAACTTTAGATGATTAGCTGTTACGGATTCTTTGTATCACATACAATTCCTCTCAAACAAAATGAAAACACTACCATTATCGATCCATGAATGACTAGCATTAGGCTAAGAAAATCAGCTAACCCTTGAACTTTCGAAATTGTACAGTCACAAGTCAACAAATGTGTTTCTCCTCTAATGTCATTGATCATTCTGGTTTGTATCTACAACCTCCATTTGGGTGAAAAATGGGAAGATCTCACACATGTAGCAGATTTAAAAACATAAGTCTCAGCAAAATAAACACTTCAAATTCAGGGCCAGCAATAGACTGTATGTCTACCATTTGCTTCTTTTCATTTAAGTTTTTCAGTCACCAAACGGAAACTTAGGCCACACAGTCAGCAGAAGGTATACAATATAAAGATAACCAGTTTATTCCAGACCAGGGTGGAACGACACATTATTTATTGGAACATTTTAAAGCTGAAACGAACAACATACATTGACACTTTAATCGTTCAAGTTGCCCCTAATAAGATCTTCATCGGGATAATGAACAAAGCAGCCTGGGAGCATTGGTAAATTGTTTTTCACATGAAACTTAAAATAGCTATGCTTTGGTGTTGAAGGAGAAATGTCTCGAATAAAATGTCATTAAAAACGAGTGGTGCACCAGATCAAACTAATCCTTCGCAACGCAGTTTAGTAGGTACGTAAGTTTTACATAAATTGCAAAATGCTTACTTTTCCTAGTAAGTACTTCAACGCAGGCTCTTGCAATAAATGCAAAAGAAAATTCTAGAAACAACTTGATTTTCATTTCAAGTGCAGCCACAAGTGTTCGCTTAACAATTTCCTTACTAAACGATACAAGCCTACACGGAGGATTAGGCAACGTTTCAATAACCACAACCTAGTAATCACCACTGAAGCCACATGTTAATGCAAATAATTTAAAATGCAACAAACTCTTACTTACTTCGAATACACCACCCAGTATGCAGAAGTTCACTAAGCCAAACAGCACAGTGATTTTTTTTTCGAAACTATAGAGTTCCTGGTCATCAACGTTTTGCAAATCTTTTTTAAAAAAGTTTTCCTGAAGTAAAGACACAGTCAACAAGATACGTAGCCATTTCATATGTTTCTTTACAGTTAGCAGATTTACGCTATTTCCAGTATAAAGTACCAGTAATCGTATTATCACTTATCTGCTAATTTTTTTACTTTACATGTTCTTGGATTTATGAACTATCCACAGCTTTTTTATCACATTTTCCCCATTCTGATTAATACTTTGACTAAGTTTACGTTCCCACAGTCGTTATATATCTAGTTGCAGGCAAGTTAATGAGGAAAAGATGCACGAATTTGCAGATCCGTTCTAATCTTCCCATCTTGGGTCATCAAAATGCACAGTTTTTATGTACATCTCTCCAAATAGCATCATTTATTTCAAAATATCAGAGTAATGTGTGAGTTATTAGTTAATAGTAAACATAAATCTGCAGACATTATCTGCATCAAAGATAAGAGTGGGAGAGATTTACTACATTTGAGCTTAAAATCCGTATGACGCAAATCCTGAACACGTATCCATATGCATTAGTAGTAAATAATTAAGTTTGAATAATTAACAAACAGAATTGACCAGCTATTAAGACCACACGAGAGTTAAGACGTTGACATATTCTTTGCTCCAAATATCCATTTTTAATAAAATCTAGCCATGTAATGAGAAATTCTTCTTCAGAAATTACGCCTAAATACTACTAAATACGAGATTGATTGATTTGCCTGATAGAATTGGAATTCATATCAAGCCTACGAATAAAAAATGTATTTAGTAAGAACTAAGGATTTGATATGCATACGCATTCTGCATTTTTGGGAATATCTAGCCTGTGAATTACTTTACCATCATTTTTTAAATGATGACATTTAAGTCGTGTAAAAATACTTTTAATCTTTTGGCACGTGGTCAAAACATACTTTTTTAATCTATATAATTAATATAAACCGATTAAGAAAATTAATCGAATGCAAAACATTTCCACTACGTTGGGCCATAATTAGCATTTATGCAGACCTCAAGGATAATGCAATGAGGTAGATTACGTTTGAAATCTTGTAATGTCTTTTAGGTTGTAGGTATGAGAGATCTTTCCATTAATTAATCTTAATTTCGGTCTACACAATTTCAATCAGTGGAGCGTCAGTGTTCATTGTATTGGCTATTGGCTATACTAACTCCAATAATTTCATAGGAACTGCTGTTCCCATATACCGTTGGCACTCATGAAAATGGAAAATGGCTGAGATATTGACCGCAGGTACATTTGCAAGGTGCTATTAATTCTCCAATTAAAACTGGAAATGTTGGAGGTGGAAAATATCATATGATACTTTCATTTACTTGGTATATTTCCTTCACAACGATCGTTACTTATGTGTACTTCCAAATGGGAGCATTCCAATTAACAAATGACTAATTGTCGTAAAATCTAAGTACAAGAAATTTTATTTGCAAGAAAAACCGACAACGCCGATTTTAACCCTGGCTCGACGTCTTCCTTCAGAAACTGGTTTTGATTTCAATCCTTTATTCATTTTCTACTTTGGGAACGGAGAGCAAGGTATTTTGTGCATCCATTCAAATATGTCGAACATTCTGTTACAATGTGGCATTAAGATAGTTAAGCAAACACCTCCAACGTAACAAGATTCCGTATTCATGGTATATATTTGTACGTGGCAAAGATATTTTTTCTCATTTTTACGTTATGTGTAATATGTGTAACTGAGACATAAAGTCCAGAGATAACATTGGTTCCACTATGTTAAACGTACGCAAAATATAACAATTTTGTTCACGTAATTTTGCAAAAATGTTTTTGGTGACCCTCAATTTTTCTAATATGTAACGAATAACCAAACAGAACC